>JAHXHD010001027.1:1286-30040 GCA_019857685.1 Papiliotrema terrestris | reverse complement strand
GTGCTGGGGGTGTGTAGGGACCTGTGCGCAATGGGGGGCGGGCGGTTATATACCGTAACTGTGTCCGTGAAGGATTTAATCGAGTGATGTGGAGATGGTGGTGGTGTGGTCCATAAGGCTTGTGGATGTTGCATGCCTTTTCCCCAGACGCGCTCCACATTACATAGCCGGATATCCACAACTCCTCAGTTGATCGCCCTGCCCTGAGTGACCTAATCCCGTATCCCGATACCCCCCTGACTGCCGCAATAGTCACACCCATTCGGCCCGACCCTGCCCCCTCGGTACGGTCCTAGCCGCAAAATCTCACCTCGCTTCATCAGCTCTATGCATGCCTGTCCCAGATAACCTGATGATGCATACAGACCGCAACTCCGCCGGCTGTGTAATTAACGCTCCACCCGTCACTGACAGGAAAATCGCTTTCGCTTGAGTGTTAGCGCATGCAAAATTGCAGCGAAGCGCAGTACACGAACACGCGGCAACCAGTGTGGACGATCGATGTCATTCTCACTCATGGCCACGATACCGGATTGGACATTATCCCGGAATTGTGGATACTGATGGCTCTGGCCGTTTTCAGCGGGCTCGGATCGGTATTGCATATACCAACGACGGTGGATCTATCCGAGTGGCATCCGCACTTCGGTCCGGAGGGAGGGCAGGGGGTGTAGCAGCCTTTCAGTCATTGACAACACAACCGAAACAGCAGCATCGCTGAACGTGGCAAACATTGCGGAGCCCGGCAAGAGAACATCACGTTCATCGTGCGATCCAGGCATTCTATTCACACTGGCAACTCGCACCTAGCGGGCCGAATTTAAGCACAACGCCACCTCTCACTTGAAGCGCAACCTCGGTCCCGCCGTGAATCGTAAGAACAAGTATCCGACCACCAAGAACAAAGCCGTCAAGGCGAACATGAAGCCCACGTTCTCGGCGATGGTGAACGTGCCAGAGTTGTACGCCTGCACGACTCCATCGCCCTGCCGATCAGCCCTTGCATGAACCACAAACACCGCCACGGTACGCACGTTGTCGTAGCATGCCCCATTGGTCGGTGTGTCGCACGTCAGCGGCTGGCCGTTGAACTCGTTCTGCACCAGCGCGGCGAATGTGTAGTTGATCGGTGAGATCCATTTGAGCCAGACGAACCAGGGCGGTGGGCTGGGGATGAACGTCCCGCCAAAGAGCAGGAAGATGACGGTGATTACCTTGAAATCAGCACGAGTCGACATCTAATGGGAGCAAACAGTCTCACAGGAGCGAGGACGTTGGCGATGTCGATGGTAGGGCTGACCGCGCCGACGGCAAGACCCAGAGCTGGCATCAGCATGGCGGGATGCTCGGACGACACTACTCACCGATCGAGTTGGTCACCTGCACGCAATTGACGGCGAGGTAGATGAAGAAAGCCCCGGCATTGAGCCTGAGACCGACCCTGGGGTCAGCGGGTGAGATACAGTATGATCTTTTCACACCCACATGAAGTACAGCACGACGTAGAATAGAAGGCGCTGCACGATCGCGAGGGGAATTTCGAGGACCACCTTGGCGAGGTAGAAGCTGCTTGTGCGGTACAAGCCCGAAGACCGCTCTCGCCGCATCAGGGCTCGCTGGAGCGGGAAGGGGGTGATGAGCGGCATGAGGACTGAGAATGATGCGTTGATCGGGACCTGCAGCGTGTCAGCCCCACGACCTCTGGAAACCCAGTGCACATACGAAGAATAGCACGCCGACCTTTGGCAAGACGTCGGATTGCGTATTGTCTAGTCGGAAAAAGCCGAAGCCTGCGAGTGAGCCGTCTCTCCAGCTGACCACAGACACAGTCCGCACCGATGATGAGTAGAAGGAAGACGGTCTGTCCGACCGTGGCGATCTGCGTCGTCTTGTCCCGCAACTGCTTTCAGCTCTCTCTCCCCGTGCCTCATCCGGGGACTCACGCTTTCCCTCGCGGCCCGTATGAACAAGATCCGAAACTCGTCAATCCAAGGCGTGGGCCACCTCGTCCGGACCTTATCCTGCTCCTGCTGCGTCCGCCCTCCCTGATGTTGCGGCGCGATCGTCTGCGCGCTGTCCATGCGCATGACCGGCACCGTGGGGTTCTCCTTGACGGAAGCCAATTTCCCTGGACTCTTCTGCTGCTCTGCCCACTTGTTCAACAGCTCCTCGACGCGCTTGATCCGGTCCTCGCTGTCCTCCGCGTTCTCGGTGATGCTGATGAAGTAGTCGGTTGGATTCATCCCCTCGGGGACTTCGTATCCCAGGCCCTCGAACCATGCGACAGCATCGCGCGGGGGACCATCGTAGTATATCCCGCCGCGGGCGAGAAGCATCACCCGGTCTAGCTTTGTGAAGATCGACCAAGAAGGCTGATGGATCGTCATGACGCACGCGAGGTTCCGCTGCCGGACGACCAGGGACATGTTGGATATGAGCGATTCGGCCGCATAGGCGTCGAGGCCCGAGGTGGGCTCGTCCAGGAAGAGCAGCGATACGTCCGACACGAGCTCCTGCAAGTCAGTCATTGTTCACACTAGCCATTCTTTGCAGCGAGATGGGAGCTCTGCGCCCTGGCATATGTACTCACCGTGGCAATGCTCGCGCGCTTGCGCTCTCCACCACTCACCCCCCTCTCCACCGCCGACCCAATTCTCGTCTCCGCACAATCTTCCAAACGTAGCATCTTCAACGTGTCCTCCACCCTCCTCGCCTTGTCATCCTGACTGAACTCGCAACTGGGCAGGCGCAATTTCGAAGCATATTTGACCGTCTCCCGGACAGTACCGCGGGGCAACATCGCGTCGTCCTGCTCCACGTACCCGACTGTGCGCTTCCACGTCGTCGGATCGCGCTTGGCGCCATTGTACAACACCTCACCCTGGAGCTCGCCGAGTTTTCCCAGACGGGCGCTGAGGACGTTGAGCAGGGTCGTTTTCCCCGCGCCGGAGGCGCCCAGGATACCGAGGTATTCTCCCTGTTTCACCGCGCCAGATACGCCACGCAGGAGGCGCCTGTAGCCTGGCTTGAGGGGCGCGGTGCCGGTGGAGGAGGGCGTCACATCCGAGTCCTTCTCCACGTCAGGCGTGTTTGCCGCCGCCTTGCGCTCCGAGTGCGAGCGGGACGGGATGTCATATCTGATGTCCGTCCATTTCAGGCCGGAAGGGACAGCCGCGGTTGTTTCGGCGTGAGTGAGCATTCTGGCTGGCGAGGATTGGATCTGAGACGGGGATGGGTACTCGTCGTCCTGCCCACCCTATCAAATATGCACCACACGAGCTCCCGATGGCGATGGGCGCATCCTTCGCAAAATGGTCGCTGTTATCACGAGCGTCATAGGGATTCGACAATTCATGTCACAAGCTAGATTCAGAGATCTTGGCTTGCCATCCGCGGGCTGGTCCGCGGAAGCTCTCCATCCTCTCCGTTTATCGCTATCTGAGGTCAATCGTGGCGGGCGCGTTCCCGCGGACGATGCCAATAGCCATCTTCAGCATTCCAAGGATCTGAAGGGCGAGCTGGGAGGCCTGGTGCTGCTGGGGAGGTGTTCCCGCGGGACCGTGCCGCTTGGCCTGCACCAGGGTGTACAAGTGGTTTTGTCCATCTGTTAGATCTTGTTGCCACCCAGCCGAACCGCGGTCTGCAGAGGCCCAAAGTCGTACCGTCCACTTCACCGGCCCATAGCTGGGCGATTTGATGTCATCCTTCGTCCCCAGATCTGACCGCATGCGTGTCAGGTCAGGCGAGGTCGCAACGAACGGCGGGACAAATGCTGTTGCAAGGTCGTGTGTGGGATCCTCTCATGTTCGGCGATCTCCGGAGCCGACCAACTTGCGTGACTCCTCGGAACAAGCCCGGAATCTCACTCACCCCTTGACTTCGTCTTTATCCACAGCTCCCCTCACTCCTCACACAACTATCCCACGCCTGACTCTTCTCCCCTCTACAAACCCACGTCGCCGCACGAATACCAAAATGGCCGCCATTCAAGCCAAGTCCTTCCGCCTGGCGCTGCTCCAGCTCGGCTCCCTGACAGCGTCCAAGTCCGCCAACATCGACATCGCCCGGAAAGCCGTCCAGGAAGCCGCAGCATCAACGCCCAAGCCCCACCTGATCGTCCTCCCCGAGATCTGGAACAGCCCCTACGCCGTCTCGAGCTTCCGCGAGTACTCGGAGCTTGTGCCTGACGTGGGCACGCCGACGGGCAGCTCCGAGGGCGAGACGGTAAAGGCATTGCGGGAGATGGCCAAGAGCGCGGGGTGCTGGTTGATCGGCGGTGAGCTGACGCGGAACGGGTCAGATGGGGTGCTGATGCGCAGGGTCGATTCCGGAGATTGAGCAGTCGACGGATAAGATCTACAACACGGCGACGGTGTATGACCCCGAGGGTGCGTCCGCGGGATTGCAATCGTGTTCTGCCTGGAGCTGATATTAGGAAACCTCGTCGCCAAGCACCGCAAAGTTCATCTGTTCGACATTGACATCCCCGGGCGCCAGACGTTCAAGGTGGGTCGTCTATACAATCTGAGCGGTTCCCCGTTCCATGTTCACGAATATCGCGCATCTTCGGATGCCTGAACAGCCCTCGCCGACCCGAGCTATAGCTGACCCGCAGGAGTCGGACACGCTCTCCCCCGGCAGCCACCTTACCACCTTCACCGCCCCGTTCGGCACCATCGGCCTCGGTATCTGCTACGACATTGTACGTCTACCCTCACTCTTACAGAGCCTATCGTCCCATCGGTGACCGCCCGTGACCGCGCCTGACACCAGCGCTTCCCCGAGATGGCGACCATCGCGGCCCGTCAAGGGTGCGTCGCGATGATCTACCCAGCCGCGTTCAACACGACCACGGGGCCCATGCATTGGACGCTGCTCCAGCGGGCCCGGGCGGTCGACAACCAGATCTACGTGGCCATGTGCTCGCCTGCGCGTAACCCAGATGCGGCTTATCAGGCATGGGGCCACTCGCTCGTTGTCAACCCGCTGTGAGTTGCGCGAACAAAGTGACGGGTCGTCAGAGGGCGCAGTGTTGACCCGCAGTGGAGAGGTCATCGACGAGGCGGACGAGCACGCCGCGACGATCTACGCGGACATCGACGTCGATCTGCTCGCGACGACGAGGCGAAACTTGCCGGTGACGGTTCAGAGGCGGTTCGAGGTGTACCCGGACGTGTCGAAGCAATAAGGGGACAAGTATAGCTGGGACTTGTAGAGCGAAGCAGCAGAGAGGGGTCCATCGGTGTGAGATTTCGGGTTGCGCGACGTGAACTAGAGCCGCTGGATACGACGCAGGCGGTACCGTACAACATGCATGAGGCATACAACACGGAGATAAGGGCCGGATGGTTCCCATCTACATTCACCTCACCGGCCCACGCCTACTTGACCATGTCCCACACAGCCCTCTCCGGGCCCCACTTGGCCCGGTAAAACGTCGTGGGCAGCTCGCCCTCTTCCAGGTCCGTCATGTCCACGCTGCCGACAAAGTCGTACCCCCTCGACGCGTGCGTGATGTACTTCATAATCACGAGCTGGATGCACCGCGCCGAGATGAGCGCCGAGGTCGAGTGTGCGGTCCCTGCCATCAGCACGGGTCGATGTTCCATCCGCGGTAGAGCTCACAGGGATTTCCCTTCAGTCGTATCTCACGGCAATGCCTTTCCCTCGTACGCGCCGATTGCACACCTTCCGTCCACGCCTGCTTGATCCCCTCCTCGAGCGCCTCGCCGACATCCGCAGGCGAGTCGATGATCCATACGCGGTCGGACGAGTGGAACGCGACAGCGAAGAAGATCGGGTCGGGGTCGGGCTCGCCGCGGAGGAACGTGAGCGTGTCTTTGCCCGAGTCTGCTTGTCAGTATCACGACTCTTCGTCCCGATCCCGCCACGACCCACCCTTCTTGGACATGCGAAAGGACGACGTGAGCCTGTACCCCTCCCTTGCGAACTCGGTCATGAGATACACCAGGATCCGCTTCGACCTAGCGTCAGCTTGCGAGTCCACCTCTTGCACCGTGAAAGACGTCGGGGGTACACGTACGAGACCTTGTCGGCGCTGCCGGGGACCCAGCAGTCGCCCTTGAGCGTCACTTCCCACACGCCGCCGTCGCACCCCTTCTCCTTGTGCTTCTTCATCAACTCGGGCGCGTACTCCACCTGGCCCGTCTTGCTCACGCCGCGGCGCCACGCGCGTGTCACCGCATCCAGCACGGCGGGCCGCATCGATACCGGGAGGGCTATGAACGACAGCGTCGATGTCGACGAGAGCGTCATCGTGAAGAATGGGAACTTGTTCACGGAGGTGGAAGTGGGCAAGGGGCATTGACCGCCGAACGAGCTGACGGACGTGGCGGGCGTGGACGCCCCGTCGCCGTCGCGCTCGTTTTCCTCATCGGACTCGGGCAGGCTGGAGATGGTGTCTTCCCGGTTGAAGGCGAGTGACCCGTTCAGGCGCTTGGAGAGGTACGCCGACGCCGAGGTGGACGAGCCACTGTCGGACGCGGAGGAGTTGGTGGCTGTCTTGCGGAGGATGGAAGCGGGTGCGCCGCTGGAGGATGAGTCGGAGAAGGTGGAGGAGGTGGTGCTTCCGCGGTGAGGCGCGAGAGGGGGGAGGCGAGGCGATGTGGGAGAGCGCGGTGAGGTGGGGAGGAACGATTCGGGCGAGGGTTTGTCTGTTTGCGATTGCGAGCCGTGCCGCTTGTGGCCCAGGTGCGGGAGGTGGAGGGGCATCTCGTCCAGTGCCGTCGTTGATACGAGTCGAAGATGATACAAGAAGTCAAGAGTGGGAGTGAGATGTGTGAGTGCAAAGTGTGCGATGATTCAGCCCCCCAAGTCGTGAGAGAATAGATATTGAGGCCGAGCGGGGATGACGCAACCTCGAGATCTCATTACTCATTCCTCGTTTCTCGACCCGATCTATTCTCGGAGCACTCGCTTGGCGTATGCAGTGCGTCTCGCATGTTCTAGCTTACACGGGCAAGGCAACGATCGCATACACATTTTGCATCAGACGCTTTTCCGGGCACAGTATGTTCACAACCTTTGTTTAGAGACAACCAGAATATGGACAACCTATCGTAATGTGGCAGAAAAACAATCGGGAGGGCGGTGCACAAGTACAACGTTTTGACCATTGATGCACGCCGGAGCGGAGAACATGCCAACCATGCCAAGCCTTCGGATTCATGTGTTCTTGTGCCGACTGACAACTTCGACGCCGGCCGCCGAGCTCGTCGTCCTGCGGGTCAGCTTTGTCCACCCTTGACTCTAGCTCAACCCACCGCGGCCCCTCATCTTCCTCTTCATCATCGTCGTCAAAGTCACCGTCATCCTCTTCCTCCTCTTCCCCGTCCTCCTCCTCTTCATCCGCGCCGTCATCGTCGCTCACAGCCGTATCGTCAAAGACATCCCGGCCCTCCACCGAGCGCTGCGGCACCGAAATAGCCTGAGTGACATGCTCCGGCTCTAAGCCCTGCAACTTGCCGGGCGCGGACTTGCCGAGGAAGCCGCCCGACTCGAGCGCGCGGTTCGCAGAAGGCGAGGAGGGTTCAGACACCTGAATGATCGGCGTGGGCGGTAAGGGTGACGTGGACGTTGCGGGGGTGATCAGGCTACCGTTCGTCTCGGGCGAGTTGGTCGACATGCTCGCCGCAGGGCTGATCCCGCTGAGATTCGGCTCGTTGAACACAACGCCGGCCGATCGAGCTTGATTCGCCTCGGCCGCTTCCTTCTCGGCCTGTTGCTTCTTGAGCCGCTCCTCCCGTCTCCGCTTGACCCACTCCATCCCACTGCCGTCGTCGTCGTCGCCAAGGAAGCCTCGACTCGTCGTTGGGGCGTTCGATCCCAGGCCGCCCTGCTTGCCGTTGCCCCACTCGACAAAGTCCGGCTCGAGTTTTGCCTGATACTCTTTCTGCCGTTCGGCAGCCTCGGATGCGCGGCGGGAGCCGTACACACGCCCATTGAGCATGCGGACGGGCTGGGGGGACGAGCCGAGCGCTGTGCCGAGTCCCGCGCCGGTGGTGGGCTCGAGGGACGAGTTGCGCCGGTGCGACGTCTCGAGGCGGCTTGAAAGGGATGCAGGGGATGGCCCTTGCATTGAGCGTTTCCGCTCCGTCTCGATTGACAATCTGAACGGCGAGCTGCGTGTGAGCCCCTTTGCAGATGTGCTATTCCAAGAGACGACTCACCTGCCGATCAACCCGCCGGTGGTGCTCACGCTCTTCTTGAGGGGCGCACCCTCAAGATACGGCTCCTCCTTGTCCTTCTTATCTTCCTTCAGCCCCAACAGCTTCTTCGTCCCCCTCCAACCGGGAACACTGTTCATGCTACCGACATTCATCCCCATCGTCATCGTTTTGCTCCACCTCCTCCCCCTCGAATCGCTCCAGCCTTCATCGCTCCCATCGCCCTCGGCCTCGTCCAGGACAACTTCGTCATCGTCATACTCGACGCTGGGCGCCACACCGCGTATCTCTATCGTCCTCGTCATTTGTCCATCGGCACCCTCGGTCGGTTTGAGCTCGACATTCCGGCCGGTCGATAACGAGCGGGGCCGCCGCGGGTCTGGGAGGGGTGCGAAGCGGATGCGCGGCTGCCCAGAGGACGAAGCGAGGGGGACGTGCGATTGCGCGCCGACTTGCGGTGAGACGGGCTCGATGGGGCTTATGGGCGTACGGGGCGAGTCGGGCGGTTCGGACGCGCGCCGTGTCCCGGGCGACGAGGGGCCTATGGAGGTGGCTATGAATGCCGGCGAGGGCGGGAGGTGCGTAGATGCATCCGACTCGCGCCGTGCATTTAGGAGGATGCCGCCGCGGGGAGCAGTTTCCGGGGAAGAGAACGACGGGTTGGGCGGGATGAGCAGCGAGGGGCCAGTAGGAGAGATGCCTAGCGAGGTCATGTGTCGGCGTGGGTCGGAGATCGTCAAGCCGTTACTAAGCTCGTTCGTGCTCGCCGCTGCTACGAGTTACAGGTGTTGTGCGGTCCGCAATCAAAATATAGTATCGCTCGCGCTCGACTTATCGCTGCACCGCCTTTGCTGTCTGAGCCTCAGGCGATGAGTCACGCCGCCGCCGGAGTATGTAGCGGTCAGGCGAGGCAATGACGCTGCGCGACTTTCCTGCGCACCCAAGTAGTGGCTCCGGTCGCACGAAGGGCCGGAGGGAACGAGGGTCGGCGAGGATGTACGGCGTGCGGCGACGAGCGGTTCACACGGGTCGCCAAGACAATGGCTCAATCGGGCAAGACCGAGGGCGGGTGCAAATGGTAGTCGACGCGCGCCTGTTCGGGGCGGGCTGGTGATGTATGCACGGTATGTTGTGTCGTTGCGAGATGGACTGGTCGTTGGATGGAAGGATGGATGTGTGTGAGGATTGATGTGCGAGGCCAAGCGGATGGATGGCGCAAGAGGTGTGTGGTTGCGAGTAACCGGGCAAAGGCTTATGGTGCGTGATGACGGATTACGAGTGGGGTAAACCCTGAACGGTGAGCTCAATTTAGGACAGAGCCTTCTCGGCGTCCCAGCGCGGTCATGTGCTTTGACCATGATCGCCCCCCCCCGCTCCGCTCACCCGCTCACGTTTGGATCCTCTTCCGATCAGCCTCGTTCTATTGCTCGGTGACGAAACGTCCACGATGGCTGGATGTACGAGTGTGAGACGCACACGTTCCCCGACGCAATGGCGGAGCTGTGCCGCGGGGGTTGAAATGCGAGTGAGTGTGGGCGGGAACGGTTTGTATGGCGTATTCGTAACCCACCGGGGACCCGGCTAAGTCCTGGCCGGATCGACGCCAACGTGGCCGACTTTACCCTGAGCCCATACACACGGATCTCATCTCCCACCAGAAGCACCATCCCATCATCCCCTATGGGCCGACGTCTTTCCGGCCCGGAGCCTGAATGCACGCTGGCAGAGTGCGGCTGGGTCCTTGGCGGCGCCTATTTTGGGCGCAAGACCCAACGAGCATATCATGCCACGTAGCGCAGAGGACCTCGCGCCTCCATGCGTACTCGTACATGACCCGCCGGGGCAAGCGTTCTGCGCGCAGCCCCGTGGGTGCATCCTCATTCTCGTGACGCACCCGACAAGTGTTCCGCACGCCAGTCATAGGCGGAAGACACGCAGGTATACTGGACACAATGCAGAAACTCATACTACCTATGCTACTTTTCTGATACGAACCTCCCGCTCCCTCCAGCTCGCTTACGCCTTGCTCCCCAGCCCGGCCTCGTGCACCAGCCCGTAGAACACCGATTGCTCATTCTCGAGCAGTTTCTCGGGCGTATCGTACTCTGCCACCTTCCCGTCCGCCATGACCAACACCCGATCAGAGTCCATGATGGTGTTCAGCCGGTGCGCGATCGTGATCGTCGTGACACCCTTGAAGTCCGAGCCGCGCAGGATAGCCTGGACCGCCTCGTCCGTCTCGAGATCGATCGAGCTGGTCGCTTCGTCCAGGACGAGGATCTTGGTCTTGCGCAAGAGCGCCCGCGCAAAGCACACGAGCTGCCTCTGCCCCGAACTGAGGTTCGACCCACCCTCTGCGATCTCCGCGTCAAGCGTCCCGCCCATGGCGTTCATAACGTGGTCTTTCAGGTGCGCCTGGCTCAGCGCCTGCCACAAGTCGGCGTCGACGGCGCTGTTGGTGGGGTCGATGTTCTGCCGCAGGGTGCCCTCGAACAACTGCGGGTCCTGCGGAATGATCGAGACAACGGAGCGCAGGTCGTGCAGACCTATGGCCGATATGTCGACGCCGTCGATCGAGATCTTCCCTCCGGCAGCCTCGAGGATACGGAACAGCGCGAGGGTCAGACTCGATTTACCCGCTCCAGTGCGTCCAACCACGCCGACACGCTCGCCGCCGTTGATCGTGAAAGAAACTTCCCGCAGGCAGAGCTCGAGTTCTGGGCGGTATCGCATCGAGAACTTGTCAAACTCGATCGAGCCGTGTTCAGGCCACGTCTTGGGCGGCTGCTTGTCCGGCACGTCCGCGGCGGCCTCTGACGGCAGACTGGCGTAGCCAAGAACCCGCTCGACCGAGACGATGTTCTGCTCGACCTCGGAGGCGGAGCGGACGAGCCAGTTGAGCGAGCCCGTCACCGAGATCGTGTACGTCATGAGCAGGCCGACCATGCCCGCATCGATGTTGCGCGAGATGAGCAGCGCGGAGACGCTTGCGAGCGCGGTGGAGAACATCAAGCACGAGCCGAGGAATTCGAGTCGGACTGCAAGCCAACGGTTGATCGTCATGGCCGGCTGGTAGCATTGCTGGTTGCGGTCGATGCGCGCTTCGTTGTTCGCGATGAAACGGGGTGTCTGGCTGAAGCCGCGAATGACCTGCAGGCCCGCGAGCGTCTCGCCGAAAAAGGAGAAGATGGGCGAGCGCGAGACGGCGTCGAGGCGCTTGAGCTCGCGCGACGTGGCGAGGTAGTACTGCATCACCAGGCGGTAGATGTAGCCGAGGGGGATGAACACGAGCAGGACAAACGGCGCGCCGTGGGCGATGACCGCGACGACTCCGACCACCGACATGGCCTGGGGTTAGCGCTCTGTCGTTTGTGAATGCGTGTTGCGCTTACCGTCCTCAAGAACGCGCCAAGAGCCTGGATAAGCACTTCGTCGATGACGAAGATGTCGCGCGAGAACAGGTTGAGAATACGGCCCGACGGTGTGAGCTCGAAGAAGCTCAGCGGGCTGCGCATAAGCGCACCGAAAGCATCGTCGTGCAATTTCTTCGAGCTTCGCAGGGCACAGTACAGCCGGAGAACCACCATACCGCCGACCGTGAACACGCTTGCCGACATGCCAATAATACCATACGTGCCGAGGTACGTCCCAATCGCGACGTTGTGTCCTTGTCGGGTATTCTCCGTCGCCCAGAACCGCAGCACGTAGTTGGAGAGGATGTTGGCGCCCTGGCCCAACATCACCGCGAGCACAAACGTCGCGACGCCGATCGGCGACGCGGCGGAGATGTACGCCTTGTAGACGTGTCGCTTGACGTTGCCCCGCTCGGTATGTTCCTTTGGCTTGGCGCTCTCGCGCAGATCTTTCAGGGCGTCCCGCTTGGCCTGCTTGATCGACACGGACGAGGCGCGGCGCATGCTTTTGGTCGTCGACAGGCGTCGAAGCTCGCGGCGCTTCTTGATCGAGTCCGAATCGTCCACACTCTCCGCCTCGTCGTCGGATGGGTTGGTGCTCTCGATGACCGTCGGCGTGGCCGCTCCGCTCGTCTCGCCCGACTTGTTGGACTGCTTACCCAGACCCGTGATCAGCTTGTACAGCTCCGAGGTGCTGTCGTCCATTGCCTTGGCGTATGTGCCCCGCTCGAGGATGATCCCTCGACGCAGCATGATGACCTCGTCCGTCTGGGGCAGGAAGTTGACCGCGTTCGTGCACAGAATCCTTGCCTTGTCCTTAAGCAAGCCGTTGGGTCCAATGACCTTGTCGAAGATGTGTCGGCCGACGTGCGCATCGACGGCGCTGAGCGGATCGTCGAGGAGGTAAATGTCCGCACGGGCGTAACACGCTCGAGCCAAGCAGATCCGCGCTTTCTGGCCGCCCGACAGCGACACGCCCTTCTCACCAACTTCCGTCATGTGGCCCTGCGGCAGGACTGCCAGGTCGGCACGCAGCGCACACGCATCGAGAACCCGGTCGTAGAACACAGGGTCGAATCGGTGCCCAAAGACAATGTTGTCCTTGACCGTCGCTGAGAGGATCCACGCGTTCTGCGAAAAGTACGCAATGTCGCCTCGGATCGTGACGCTGCCGTCCGACTTGGTCATTTCGCCCAGCATCGCTCCGAGTAGACTCGATTTGCCATCGCCGACGCGACCGATCACTCCGAGCAAGTCTCCCTTCTTCACCGTCAAGTCGATGTCCTGCAATATCGGCTCGACCGAGTCGGCAACCCAGCGGAACTCGCCATGTTTGATCGTGACAACCACGTCGCCCTTCTTCGCCTCGCCTTCCGGGTCATCCTCGGGCGAGATGACAGTTCGCGCGTCCGGGTCGAGCTCCGCGCCCGCGAGGAAGTTCTCGAGTCGTCCGACCGAGACCACGGCTTCGATGATGCTGTTGATGATGTTGGAGAAGACGGCCATCGGGAAGCTGAGAAGCGAGAACAGCGAGATGGCCGGGAAAATGATCTCGCTCGTGAGGGGTCGGTCGCTCGTGGCTACAAACGTCGCAAATGTCGCAAACGCGACGAGGAAGGGGGTGGACGACCAGAAGAAGTTGGACCCGGCTTGGGTGATACCGATCTTGCGCAGCATGCGGAGTTCGTGGTCGTTTCGTGCCTCGAGCACCTTTTGCGAGAACGCCTTTTCCCACCCGTACAGCTTGATCGATTTGATGTTGTTCAGAATCTCATTCATCGCGCGTGTTCGGACATCCTTTGTCTTCATGAGCTGCCGCTGGAGCGTCTTGTTGTACTTGGCAAGCAGGGTGGTGATGGGGAGGGAGATGATCATGACGGCGACGCCGACGAACGCCTGCCATCCGACGAGGTTGTAGAGCGAGACGAAAGCAAGGATGATCTGGAAGGGACCCGACCAGGCGATGTGGCCGTATTGCGCCAGATCGCCGATTCGCACCGCGTCGACGGATTGCAAGTTGACAATGTCGCCGGTGGATCGGCCCGACTTCTCGCTGTTGCTGAGAACGAGCGACTTGCGGTAGATGAGCGTGACCAGCCCGCCCTTGACTCGCATTGCTGGATGTTAACCCCCGGTCCACAGCTGCGAGGCCCACTCACTCGTCGAGAAGCAGCGGTCAAAGTACTGGTGCAGCATCGCCGTGGCCGCATTGGACGTGATGAACATGAGGATGCTGATCCCAAAGCCCGCCGCGGGCGGCATGGGCTTGTCGGTGGCATAGCTCGAGACGTACCGCAATAGCAGTCGGAGCAGTTGCGGTTGCAAGAAGCTGAGCGAGTCGTACATCGCCTTGAGAACACCCGCGACAAAGTACGGCCCGCCGAATGCCTTCGCGATGGCGATCTTGAGCGACGGCTTCTTCTTCTTGCCCGCCTTGACAGCGTCGACCTGCGCCTTCCACGTCGTTGCGAGGCGGTTCGACAGTGATTCGGCCGAGTCGGAGGGCGGGAGGGACCACATATCCTCCTCGCCGAGGTACTTGCGGGTGCCGAGCGAGAGCAGCGGAGTGAGCCATGAGAAGGACAGGCGCTCGTAGATGTTCGCGACGAGTACCGGGGATTCGATGCCCTCGTATGCGTAATGCGCGCTGTCCCCGTTCAATCCCTCGACTGTGTCCTCCTCCTCTTCCTCGTCGTCCAGCGCGATCTTTCCCCGCCGCGCCCACGGCGCCCTCCACTTCTTCCACCGCTTCTCAGGCGCATACAGCTCCAGGCCAAAGTCGATCAGACCCAGCGCGATCGTCGCGATCCAGAGGGATTGCCTGGCGAGGGCGAGCCGTCCGGCGGACGAATGCGCCAGCTTGGCGGACAGCTCGCCGGTGAGAATCATGGTGCGGATGCGCACCGCCGCGATGAGGGTGTAAGCCGGCCAGAAGAGGAGGATGAGCGTCGAGGACCTGCGTGACGTGTGGTGGTTGAGCGAGGTGAGGTGCACGAAAGCGAGCAGAGTCAGGGTGAGGAGGCCATAGTGCAAGGCGGAGAATGGCGAGTCGTGGAATCGGATCACAGAGAGGACGAAAGAGACGAACGCGAGGAGGGCTGAGAGCGACAGCAGGACCGTCTTGGCTCGACATGCCCGCTCGGACGACCTATTCCGGGTGGTCCACTTGAGACCGTCCGGAGCGTTTGGCCGTTTCAATCGTCGCGCTTTTGAGAGTATCTGCGCAGTAGCGACAAGGAGCGTAAGCAGGACGGGAGCGGGTAGAAGGATGGCCCGCTCGAAACAGTTGGTCAGGTCGAGATCGCGATGTGATGAGAGGGGGTGAAGCGGCCATCGACATGTTCCTCCTGTCGGGGCTGATCCGATCAGGACGGCGAGGAAGTGCGATTGCGACATGGCGGCGGGCGGGCAGGCGTCAGGCGTCGCAATGGCCGTATCCGATCGACTGGCTACCTATCTACGAATCGTTGTTTTCGAGGCCAAAGGGAAAAGGTCAAAGTACGAAACGCTCACGCGGCCGAAAAGGGGTCTGCTGCGGGCCGAGGTTGAAGCAATTAATAGGCTTTGTAATACTGCTTCGGGTGTGCCCGATGATGCGATTCAGTTGACCGGACCCGCCTCATCTTATCCTCGGACAGAGAGCTCGGTGCATACTGTACATTGCCTCTCGACTTCAGAGCATTACAAAAACTGCTACATTCATACCTTGGACAGACTAAACAGCACCGTCTCACAGCTCCCCTCCTCGCTCCTATCCTCCCCTTCAGTGACCCGTGACCGTCAAGTATGCTTGCTTCAGGTGGAGGAAGGTGGAGGTCAGCGCGGGAATGGTGGAGGGCGAATCGGGTGTTCGGCACATTTATGTCCCGTGTTGTTGCTATCGGCCGCTATCACTTTGATCAAGTGCCCACTCTCCGCTTCGATTTTCCCCTGGTACGCTCCCTTCGTAGCGCCCATTTATGCAGCATCCAGCCCATCCTCATCCCCGCCCAAGCCCAGATCGAGCTTCCTCTTCCCCTTCTGCCCGCCGTTACCTCCTCCAGCCCGCACGTCCGTCTTGACTTTCTCCCTAAGCTTGTCCACGTCGACGCCCTCTCCCTCCCTAGCCCACTCCAGCACCAAGTGCCGTCCGAGCAGATGCGTGTGCTTGAGCGCCTCCATCGCGC
Source organism: Papiliotrema terrestris (assembly GCA_019857685.1). NCBI lineage: Eukaryota > Fungi > Basidiomycota > Tremellomycetes > Tremellales > Rhynchogastremaceae > Papiliotrema > Papiliotrema terrestris. The sequence continues at coordinate 14,275 of JAHXHD010001027.1, read as the reverse complement.
GCAGAGCTTCCGCGTGCGTCGTAAACTCCAAGAACGCGAAACCTCGTGTCGACTGAGCGCCCGTAGCCGTCGGGACAGGCTTCTTCGGAAGGCGCAACGACTTGACGGTGCCGTACGCCGCAAACAGCTCGCGCACCTCCTTCTTGCTGATCTCGAACGGCAAGTTCTTGACCAGCATCTTGGTCGACTTGGTGCCCGCTGCGGCCTTCTTCTTCGCGTCGTCGTCGACGTCCTCAGCGCCGCGCTGGGCGAACTTGACTTCGAGGACCTTGCCGTCGATCTCGAAGCCCTCGAGCCCGCCCAGCGCCTTTTGCGCATCCTTACGCGTCTTGAACCCAACGAAGCCGTATCCCATCGACAGCTTCTCGCCGGGCCGTTTCGGATCCGGCTTGGTCTGTACGCGCGCGAATGAGAAACCAGCAAGCGTCGAGAGGATCGCCTGCAGTCGTTGCGTTGTCGTATTCCACGAGAGGTTCTTCAAGAACAGCGTCGAGCCCGCCTCGTCGCCCTCTGCGGGCGCGTCGGCCGCATGGGCAACGCGCTCAGCCAGCGCAGCCTTCTCTGCCATCTCCAATTCGGCTGGCGAAGGCCCCGCCGGGGCGTTGAACATCCCCATAGGACCCTTCTCTAGGTACAGCACGGCGTTGCCAATCCGCTTGTACGACAACGCCTTGAACGCCCGGCTCGCATCTTCCGCGAGCTTGTACTCGACGACGCCGATCGTCCCGGCGGGAGGCAGGAGTATCCGCGTCGTCTCGCCGTGTGCACTGAACATGTCCGTGAGGGTGTGTATCGAGGTCCCATACGGGATGTTCTTGACTAGTAATATCGTCTGCGACCTAGGCGTGCGGGGTTGCAACGAGTCGACGTTGAGTCCCGCGTCCGCAAAGTACTGCTTCGTTTCCGCGATGACGTGCGTTTCGGCAAGGGCGAGCTTAACGGCGGATGAGACGGAGGATGACGAGGGATCCGCAGCGAGAAGCTCGGACTTGGATATGCCCATCCGGTCGGCGACGGATGCGGCCACCGCGTCGCTCTGCAAGTCAGTTCAGCTCTCCCGTGCTTCGGGAGATGTTCGCCGACTCACGTTCATGTACAGTGTCGCCCAGTTGACGCCCTTTGCATTGTCCGCCTTCTTCTTCGCGTCCGATTTGTTCAACACATCGCTGTGGCCCTGCTTGACTTTACCCAGCACGCCGCCCTGCACCTCGCCCACCCCCTGCGCTTTGACTTCTTGTCCTGGGCGTGCTCGTCCCGGCAAAACATGTAGTAGGCGACCCTGAAACGTCGTCTTGTCCAAGGCTTGGTACGCGCTCCAAGCGTCTGCGGGGTCCCGGTAGAGGACATACGCCGTTCCGAGCGGTTCACCCGACTGTGAGACGGGCAGATGGACCGACTCGATATGACCGTATCTGCTGAACTGCGCCGAGAGGTCTTCGGACGTGACGGAGAACGCCAGATTCCGGACGAACAGACGTCCCGTCGACAAGATCAAGTCCCTCTCTGCGTCGGCCTGCCATGAGTTAGGTTCAGTAAGCCCACGGCCCCAACCTACCGCTTTGACCGTCTCTGCCGCCGAGCCCGGCTCCGCCAGCTGTGCTGTCTGTCGTTTGCGCAGCCAAGCCGCGTCGTCGTCGTCCTCTCCTGTCTCTTCTTCGTCTACAGCCTCCTGTGCCTTTTCCTGGCCCTTCTTGCTCTCCGCCTTCTTCTTGTCCTTCTGTAATCCATCCGCAACCCACCCTTCCTCGCCCGGAACGACACCGGCCGATCCGCCCGGCACCGACGAGTCCGTCCCCTTCATCACGTCCATCCACTCTTGCAGCTGCTTCGATGGTCCAGCTGCCGGTGCCTCCTCCATCTGTGAATCCTTTTTCGGTGGCTGCTCAAGCTTCACCCGCTTGGGCTTCGGCGCGAGGGGCTGCGCGTCAGCTTCACGCCTATTGCAACGGGGACCATGACCCACCTCGTCTCTCACGAAATCGACCTTGACCTTCCCGCCGCCAAGGGCGAACGAGCCGTCGAACCAGTTCTTGGCCTTTTCCGCATCTCCAACAGTCTTGTACCCCACGAAGGCGAAGCGGCGCTTCGTGTTGACCTTGAGGTCGGTTATGGTTGCATCTTTGAGGTTTGCCGGTTGGGTCAGCTGCGAGCGGAGCGAGGCAGGCGTGACAGTCGGCGGAAGGTTGAGGATGATCAGCCGCGACCTGTGAATCAGTGTCCGATGCAAGAACGGGGCGGTCCGAGCAGACTTACATTGTGCGAGGGTGTCGCTCGGTGAGGGTGGAAATATGGGACGAGGTGGACCAACCGGTAACTTGTTCATGCAAATCTTGCACGCGCTGAATTCGCCACCCAAAACCTCGAACTGGGCCTCCACACAAGGCATATGATTTCCCACGATGACCGGGGAAGTCACGAGCGACGATAGCGAAAATGTCGGGGTGGCAAATTCGACCAATTCTTAACGCCGACAGCGAGCCGCTGCCAGCCCGCGCCACCGAGGCATGTAGCGCCGACTTGTGCTCATATCACCGAGAGCGTGGCACCTCTCCTGGGCGTCGGCTGACCCGCTGGGCGTAGGATTGTGGGCGGCACACGGCGACCAAGGGCTGGACTGCTGCTGCTGCTGCTGCTGCTGGCTGGTCCGCTGGCTGGCTCTGGCTCTGGGTTGCTTGCTCGCTGCACGCTTGCTCGCTCGGCGGTGGTTGCACGCTGCTAGGCTCATTTGCTGCTTTTGTCGCTACCAAGACTTGTTCCTCCTTATCGACAATCCATCATGCCCGGTGTTCGTGACATCAGGTGAGTTGACACGCCGCACCATGCTCGCCCACAAGCTGCTCGACCGTCGGGAGGCACGCAGGAATGAGGCCAGGGAGGATTTTTGCGCTAGGAGATGGGCGCGAGGACGTCAAAGTGATGGAGGGTCATGGAGGGAGAGAGCCGGAGACCCGAGCGTCACACTGGGTCATGCGTCTCCGGAGGGGAGACGAGACGACGAGGAGCCGGGAGGGGGGCATGATGGCCGGGCAGCTTGCGTCGAAAATGTCGAAAGGGAACATAGCTGACCTATCTTCTTCCTCGACCACCCGATTCGCCTATACCGCCTTTACGCACGCTCTGCTCAACTATTTCTTCCCTCCCACAGCGCCGAAGCGTTCATCAAGGCCTACTCGTCGCACCTTAAGCGATCGGGAAAGCTCGAGATCCCGACCTGGGTCGACACCGTCAAGACGGGAGCCCAAAAGGAGCTTGCTCCCTATGACCCGGACTGGTTCTACGTGAGGGCCGGTGAGTTGCACGTTTTCTTTTGGAGCGTGGCAGGGGTATGGGCGTATAGCACGCGCATATTGGCGGAGGGAGCGGAGGGGGGATGGACGGATTTACATGCTTTCGAACTCGACTGACCCCAGCCTCGATCGCCCGACACATCTACCTCCGAAAGCACGTTGGTATCGGTGCGCTCGCCAAGCTGCACGGAACCAAGAACCGACGAGGAACCCGACCAGGACACCACCGCAACTCGGCTGAGGGTGTTCAGCGAAACGTCGTCCAGGCTCTTGAGAAGATCGGTGTGCTCGAGGCCCACGCGGACGGTGGACGAAAGATCAGCCAGGACGGCATGTGAGTGTTGCGCATCGACCTCGTCATGATGTCGGGTCGGACCAGGGAGAGGACCAGGCTGATCCGCAGGCGAGATCTCGACCGAATTGCCACCGCCGTTCTCGAGGAGGAGCGAGCCAACGAGGAGGAGGACGAGGAGGAGGACGAGGAGGAGGATGAGGAGGAGGAGGAGGCCGACGAGGAGTAGATTGCTCTGTCATGAACAAGACAATCTCTGGGCAGACGTGAGGGAGAGAGGATATGGGCGTTTCTTTCCTTCATGGTCATGACATACGTGCACGCATCAACTTTCATGTTGATCGCCTGACGGCAAGCAATACTGACAGCGTATGTGCGGTCATCCTACTACGAGACGGTATAGAGGCGAGGCGGGCAAGGCCAAGGGAATATGGGAGCTTGGATCGCTCGGGGAGCGTTTCAGGTACCATCAACATCTTCCATCATTCAAGCGGTTCCCCCCACTCGCCTGATGACTGACCCGTGCTCATGTTGTTGCTTTCTCACCTTGGGTTGCTCTTATATTGACGTCGACAAATGACGATCTAATATGTCTCTCGCTCAGCTAAACACAGTCACCTCGCACCCGCTCGTCTCTTGCGCATTCCACCTTGTCGGCAGCGATGCCGGCCAAGACACTCTCAGCGACCAGCATGCAGATATCTTCGTCGCTGGCGGAACGGTTGATGGCGTCCTGCACCTGACCACGATGGCGGATGAGGGCCTGAGTCTAGGCAGGATCGAGGTCGAGCTGGTCGCAAGGGAAGGTGAGCTGATGCCAGCGCGGATGATGGACCATTCAACAGATGCTGAGGGCAGATGCGGAGACGATCACCGATGCCCTAGGGAGGGCTCTCTGGGCTCACCGGGTCCCGTTCCAGGGTAAGTCGCCGAGAGTACGAGCGATGAAGCCGGGGGAGGGGTTCAGCGACGTTTGACATGAAGGACCCGGTCTTCCGCCTTCGAATGCTGTCGTGCCCGGACGGCATGAACAGCTGCCAAAGGGGTTTCATCTAGCTCGCAAGGGGTATGTTGTTGTACTGATTCCCCGCTCACTAGCCAACGCTAGGTCAACCTCGTTCCCGCTGTGTATACCCTTGCCACCGGCTCTGCCCACAAGCTTCACCTCAAGAGCCGCCTCTGTCACGTATACGCTGTACGCGACCGTGGAGGTGGCGGACCAGTGTCAGAGACGGGTCCTACGAGCCAGCCGGCCCATACAGGTCGTCCCTGCACCGGCGACTTTCAGCAGAGACTTCTTGCAGGTCCAGATCGGACGCGGTGTCATCGACGTCCGGGGCGAAGGAGGCGGTTCAGTGGAATTGTGCTTGACTATCGATTCGCTCGGTGCATGGGCGCTCGAAGGTGGTATGGTCAGAGTACATGCGGCGGTGTCTAATGGAACCGGGCACGTTGTGGGCTCATTACGCATGGTGTTCGGTGACCAGCTCATGTGCAGTGCGTCTTGGCCAACGTTCGACTTGTCCGGCGACTGATCATCGACTTCCCAGGCAAGGATCCAACCATTATCGAGACCGTGGAAGCGGAACGGCCACTCGGGGGTGGGCTTTCCACGTGAACACTGGATCTTCGCTGACGCCAGCACCTTTCTCGGTCTTGCCGTACAGCGAGACAAACCTCAATGTCGACCTGCTGCTTCCGTTAGGTCAGCGCTCAACCGGAACAGAGGGTACAGCCATACATGTGTGCTTCGCCATCGATGTGCTCCTGCAAGTGGGCGAGGTATCGTGAGTACACTGGACCCCTTCCTGGGAGTTACTGAAGCGATGATAGCCCCATTCAAACCACCGCGAGCTTGCCTATCGAGATTCTCCATCCCGCATCTCTGCCGGCCGAGCTGTGGCTAGAACACCAGGCAAGGATGAACGAGTTCCGCGCGATGCACCACGCGGCCTCGGTGCAGGAACGCGCACAGCCCCCGCGCCGGTGGTCGACGCCCGTCCAGGTTGTGTCTAACCTGCTCAGGCAATCAGCGCCTCCCCCGCTTCTCCCGGCTCAGCCCTCCTCTCCGATTTCGGGTCTGCCTCCTAGACGTTTGTCCCACGACTACGCCTCGTCACAGACGTACTCGCAACCGAGCTGGGTTGTTCATACCATGCCGGTCGTGGCGGAGGAGCCCAAGGAGACCAAGGCGGAGCGGACGTCCCGGCATCTCCGAGAGAGGTCGGGCCATCGCGGTCGAAGTGCCAGCCCGCCTCCTGCTTCGGCCCTTGCGGCACCCGTAATCGGTTCGCCGCCCCGCGTTCGACGCCCTCCGTCTGTTGCAGGTCCTCGTCCAGCACCGACCAAGTCAGTCAGCAACCTCCAACTCGCTCCGCCCGCGCCAATGATTGCCCATCCTGCGCGGGACACCGAAGCCGTCACGCCACCACTGCTTTCCCCGATGCCACAGCCCATCGAGCCCAACTCGTACTTTGACCAACAGGTACATTCGCTCTCGCCCGAATCGCCCATCGGACACGGCAAGTTGAGCCCAGCAACGATCAAGTCACTGGAAGACTACGCGGAGAGTCTCGCCACCCCGCCTATGATCGACAAGACACTACCCGGATCGCCAGACGAACTCCGCTTCAGGGCGATGCGGGCGCTGGAAAGCCCCGTGCGGGAACGCCGGAGCGTGATGACAGTGTTTGATGTTGATGCCGCTCGGGCCGGATCCGGGAGGAGCAAACCCGAAGCGACGCGGCGCGAGTCGAGCGAGAGGCGGGTGGCGGTGGAGATGAGGCATGTGAGGGAGTCGAGCGTAGTCGCCGAGATTCACGATGAGGCGAGCGTGAGTTGAGTCAAATAAGGCCAGTGGCTCACACCAGCGCTCTGCGACGCCAGAGGCTCTTCTCTCACGGGTGTCGACGCCTCTACAACGTTCTCGCACTCCAAGTCTGACAGCTCAGCGGCGCAACGACCACCCTCGTTCGAGATCCGGCTCCGTGCGAGGTCGCGGGGGGCAAGTCGCAGCCGTCCGGGAAAAGTTCACCGCGCTCGGACGGGCAGCGTCTCCCGCACCTCCCCTTCCCGACAGCGGCGGAAAGAGGATCAGGCGCAAGTCCGTGCCGGTCGTTCAGGGCATGCCTTCCTCGCCCTCACTCGCTCCCGCGCTTGCTCCGCCGGCGCAGCCGAAGCGGCACTCTATGCCGATTGGTTCCGGACTCCCTGGCCCGGCCGCCGGGCTGAGCACACCAGCGCCGCTCACCCGCCCGCTCAACATTGCGCAGCAGTCTTTCCTCCGGCATTCGATCGAGACCCCCACGGAACCGCTTGTCCTTGAGCCGCTGCGCGCGTCAAAGCAGGTCAAGGAACGGTTCGAATGGGGTGAGGTGGAGGAAGAAAGCAAGGCCCGGAAACGGGGTGCGGTGAGAAGGCTGAGGGCGCTCATCGAGCGGTTTGAGAGGTGGTGAACCGGGTGTCGGGGATCCAGTCGCAAGCGAGTAAAACGGAATTCGTGGATAGAACGTATTATAGTGAAGGCCACACACCCGAATGGACGCCTTGGCCTCCGATTGCATGCCCATTGGTGCTAGCGGGGGCAGGACATATCTTGCACTCATCGCCAACACCACATGTCTCTGGGGACGTCATGAATGTCATTACTGATATCACAAATATTAGGTATACTGCAACTACACACTTATCCTCTTCGCTCATTGCCGTACAAATCCCTTGCGCCTGCTCCTAGCCGGTTCATCTCCCCTCTCCCTCTCTGGTCCGTGAGGGCCACTCAGCTCAGCTGCACATCGGTCTGCCGTACGGTCACGCCCACAACTTGGTCAGGCGCGTCCTCAACCCCGGGACCGCCTCCGCCGCATCATACACCACCGAAGTGATCGACAAGGGCGTCGTGTTTACGTCGCCCTGCCCGCGGCTGGGCGCGTAGTAGAAACCCATAATGAGGACTATGTATCTGGCATTAGCGCCGTCCCCGCCTGATATCTCCCGTCCTTCAGTTGGCGTCGGACCACTTACGCAAGAACCAGGATCGAGCCTCGGTGATAATTGCTTCGTGCCTCGATGTACGTATAAGTCAGGAGGAAGATCGACAGGATGATGGCGATCACGTCCCAGCGCGGGAAGATGAGCCTGGCATCAGCTCACCACCTGGTCTGACATCCGCGGACTTACGTGAACGTGTCGACCTGCTCGCCCATCTTGCCCGGATCGTACAGCGCCGAGAAAGCTACCATCGCGGGAATCTGCAGCAGACAGACCTGCAACGCATACGCCGATCCAATCTCCATACTGCCGTCAGTGCCGCCCATTCTCGATACTTCCGCGCTTCCAACTCCGAGATCACCCACCTCAGAGCAATGTTGCCGTTCATGGCGAACGACATGGCGTTCATAAACTCCGTCGTGTTCGGCACGAGCGCGAACAGCGTCAGGCCCAGGAACTTTTCGTCGATGCCCGATCCGTTGAGCACGACGTCGACCACGTCCACCAGGATTTCTACGGTCAGCTCGAATCCACCAAGTGCTTGGGCGACTGGGCACTCACCAGCGATTAGAGCGTACAGCAGCGTGCAAGCTAGCAACACGCCGGCGCTGACCCCCCTCGTCCAGCTGGGGGCTTCATGCCCACCTGCCTCTTCCTCCGCCGCCTCCTCGCCTTTCGGCACATGGACCGGCGCTCGCTCCTTCCGCGCCGAGCCTTGCTGACTATGGATGATGCTGCCCTGATGTCGCAGCGCAGAGACCGTAGCGACAGCGACCGCGCGCGTAAAGTCTTCGGTCGTCAGCGCCGAGGGGAGCTGCATAGGCGCGAAGGCGGACTGCTGCTGCTGCTGCTTGAGGTTCTGGTCCACCGATTCGAGGAAGGGCGTATATCCAGGAGGGAGATTGAAGTTCCCACTCGAGACGCGGAGTTTCCCGTCGTCGGGGCCGTTGACATTGACGTTGTGGTGACCCGGTACCGGGGCGGTCTTGGGCAGCGGGAGACGGAGCGTGCCGGCTTGAGAGGGGGCAGTCCCGATGGTGGGGCTGTTGAGGGCGGTCCCAGGCTGGCGATCCTTGTGGGCGTCCTTGTGGACGGGCAGGACATGCTGCATCACCGCTTGGGGCGTCGCCCGCTGGACCAGAGTGGACCGGACAGACGGATGAAGGCCGGGGGCGGCGGCTGGGTGCTCCTCGGGTTTCATTAGCTGCTGAGGATTTTGCCAGATTTGAGCGGCATGCGTGCGAAGGGAGAACCAGAGGCCGATCAAGTACGACTACCGTAAGCTGCGCCCGGAACATCCACCACGACTTACGAAAAGCAAGATGCCCGCGCACGCATACATGAGCGTCTTGACCTGATCCTGGTAGAACGCGTCGCCGACGGGATCGGGGTGTTCGTAATAGCACGAGTCACACTTCCACGTGTCTTGTGGGCTCGTGCGTTCGGGGCATCCGTCGCAGTGCAGCTCAAACTGGTCTCAGCGCGGTGCGTGGCTAGATACGGGACTCACCGATCCATAAGTCTGGTAGAACATTGTCGGGGTGAGCGTCCCGATGATAGCCATGATCAACATCGTGCTTGTTACGCCCGCGGACTTTGCATTGAACTTCTGCTCCTTCCGCTTGAGGGCTCCGGAGCACATACTCGCGCCGGGCATGAGCAAGACACCCGCGAGGATACTCCCGACGATGGATCCTTCTACGAGGCGTCCTTTCCCCTGCGTCAGGGCGATCCCGTACAGGACAATCTCGATGATGGATCCGAAAGTCGCGTTGATGACTGCTCCCATGCCGATGGAAGACTGTGCCGAGATGGACGCGACGGCCATGCCGATGAAGTACGAGAGGGGGATGACGGACGCGAGGCCTAGTACGAAGATGAGACCTTGGGATGTGATGGCCTTGAGCAGGTGCGAGACGTGCTGGCCGCGCTCGAGTGCGCGTTCCACCGCGGGGAGGATGAGCATACCGTCGACGATGGTGAAGAAGACGAGCGGGAGCAGGTTGATGAACATGATGTTGACGCCGCCGATGGTGTACTTGTAATACTGCAGCCCGATGGCGCGGTACGTGCACAGCAGCACCGTCGACGTGGGGCCGGACGTGGGGGCGACTTGTCCGGCGGTAAGGCGCGCGCGCCGCATGGTGAAACCGCTGGGCGAGGCAGAGCCCTCGGCAAGGGTTGTATCGCCCGAATCGTTTCCGCTGCCGGGGGAGTCGTGCGGGATCGCGACGGGCACACGGGGAGCGGAACGGAAGTTGATCTCGAGCGGACGTAGCGTGAGAAGCTTGAGCAGGGCCCAGGTCAGCTTAGCCATAGGGATGGTGATGACCATTCCCCAGCATAGGACGCAAACGAACAGCATGAGCGGGGCGACGACGGCGATGAAGAGCGGCCAGTAGACGACCCGACCGAGGATCTTGGCGCGCTTGTTTCGTGGTCGACGGAATGCGCCCACGGGTTTCGTGCCAAGCAACGGCTCGCGTTCATCGGTGGGCTTGCCCTTGCCGGTGACGGACGACGCGAACGACACGGTCGGCTCGCGGCGGGATGACGATCCGGCGTCGGTCGACGATGGGAGCCCTTCGGGCAAGCCATTGTCGGCGATGGAGTCGCGGTGGAGCATATCGCGGACGGTCACGCCAGAGTCCGCCCCATCCGACGCCTGGCGTTGCTTGCGCCTGTGCTGAGTAGGCGACCCGTCCGTCGCGCCGTAGCCCGTCTCATCGTCGCTTTCGTCGTGGTCCTCCGCTGGCCCGCCCTCGCCCTCGACGTACTTGCCAAACGGCCAGCCGATGTACCAAGCGAGACCTCGAAGCGTCTTGCCGTATCCGCCTCTACCACCTCCGAGCACTTCTGCCCCGCTGACCAAAAGCGCCACGGCTAGACACGCCAGCGTCAACCACCAGCCGAATACCACAACCCAGAGGATGTTGCCCGGTAGCAGGTGCCGCTCCGCAGCGGCGGATGGGATCGAATGCAGCGCGGACTCTGCGTTTCGCGTGACCGATCGGGACTTGCGATACAAGGCCGGCTTCCAGATGGGCAGACCGAAGGGGTGTTCGATGTTGATCGCCTGAGGTCAGTTTTTGACACTTCACAAGCCACTCACATCTTGTCGATCCTTGAGCGTGACCTCGCCGTCTTCTCCCGCTTCTTCGTCCTCTTCGTCGTCGTCATCCACTTCGTCTCCGGTGCCGTGTCCGCCCGTCTCCTCGTCAAGCACCTCCGCAACCACCTCGTCGATGATACTGGGCGCCCTTTCGGGGACCACGCTCTCCTCGTCCTCGTCGACCGTGCTCGAATAGATCGACTCCGGTCTGCGCTCGTCCCTGGGCGACTGCCCCACAGGCGTCTCCGTCCCCGCGATGGAGCTGCCAAAGTACCCCTCACTCGCCTGTCGTCCGTCCCTCCCTACACTAGGAACCCGCGTGCGCGATACCGACCGGGACGTCATCCCCCGCGCCTGCTGTACGCTGAACGGCTCCTCCCCCAGACCCGTCGGAGGCGCAGACGAGTCCCCGTTATCCTGCCCCGCCATTCGCCTCTCCCGCTCCTCTCTCTCCCTCTCTTTCGCCCGCCGCATCTGCTTTCTCTCCTTCTGGCGCTTCCTGATCAATGCCTGTCCCCGATCCTCCACCTCGACCTCGTCGTCGTCCGCCTCGGCCTTCCTGGACTTGACCGTCCCAATGGCACCGCTGGAGTTGTGCGAAAGCAAAGGCGGGCGTGCACGAGATGCCGAGCGGGACATCGATCCCCCTCCCTGGATGGCTAGCGAGATGGGGAGGGCCGATGGTGGATTGCGCTGTGATCGTGGCGGCCGAGGCACACTTCCGCTTACGGATTGAGAATGATATGCCGCCGGCGAGCCGAAGCTGCTTCCCAGTGCTGTGGCCGGCATGCCGCGCTGTGAGCCGCCCACCCGCGGAGTCTGGTCGCCTGACATCCTGTAAGCTGTCGGTGGTCGTAGTCTGGTATCGTCTTCGTCCTCTGTCGACGAGAATGAACCGTTGCGGCGGGGCGAGATGGGTTGTAGGCCTGGGCGGAGGGCTGCCGGGGGTGATGATGCCGTCTGAAGGGGTTTCGGCCGGTGCTACCAGTAAGCAAGGGAGCGAATCGGGCGGGATGAGAGAAGCGGTCCGAGCTTTGATCGCGTCTGTGCGATGGTGGGTCAACGTTTCGCCTCGGGTTTGATAGCTTCCCGCGAAGCGTTCCATCGGACCCAGTGCGACCGTAAACAACCCGCCACGGCGTCATGCACGTCATGTGCAACGTGAACGGGATCCACTTACCGCTGGTGATGCGCCGGCGCCGGCACCCGCGCCCGAGCCACTCGCCATGGGTGAAACACCGGGTCGACCCTTGCCCAGTCCTTGTTGCGATGTTTGTCTCTGCGCCGCTGCTGGTTCGGGCCGTCTACCGCGGACCTCGTCCGCATCCGATCTACCCTGTTGCGGGACCATCGTCGAGTTGGGAAGATTGAGCAATGTGGGCGTCGGCGTTGTAGCGGAGTCGGACTGGTCGGGCGAGGACATGGTCGTGCTGAGACACGTGGTCGATCTGCGATGGCCGAGGTCGACGAATCGCTGCGAGGGTGATGCTGGTGTCGATGCGGGATAGTTTGGAGCTTTATATGCAGATACAAGGGTACATCACGGGTCGGACACGAGGGTGGTATGAACGAGCGAGAGAAAGGGAAGGCGAATCGCGCTCATGGGAGGAGGGCTCACGCGGCCATCATCCTTTCTTTGTTGGCTCCCGTTGTTGGACACGGGCCGAGTTCGAAGCGGGCGCGCTATTCGGCGATGTCCGATACTGGTGCCAATGCGGTTACGTCAGATCCAGATCAATCAACATCCAGTCAACCCATTGAGCCGATCTCAAGTCTGAACATTACATTCAAATACCATGCCGTACCGTCTCGAGATTGCTCGTACTGGACAGGCCAAGTGTAACGGTACGTGAGGAGGCAGTACAGCAGCGGGTGATACAAGCGCTCACGATTAGGCGGACAGCCGTGCAAGGGCACAAAGATCGAAAAGAACGAGCTGCGGGTCGGCGTTCCGGTCGACGTGATGGGCCATACGAGCATGAAGTGGAGGCATTGGGGATGTGAGTGCCTTTAAAACAAAGCTTAAACGCCCTGCTTAATACAGGCGTTACCGAGAAGGTCTTGAAGAACATGAAGGGGGAATTCGAAGACGCAAAGGACCTTGATGGGTGTGGGTTGGCCGACTCCCTGTCGGTGATGAAGCTGACGCCCAGTCGAGGACCTCGAGTAGGTGCTGATATGCTAATGAGAAAAATGTGCTTACGGATGAGCCCAACTAGCCAGGCCAAGGTGAGCTATCGGTGGCTCGCCTGCGTTCTTTAGCTCATTGAGCAGGTCGAGAAGGCTTGGGAGGACGGCCATGGTACGACCC
>JAHXHD010001026.1:0-11322 GCA_019857685.1 Papiliotrema terrestris | reverse complement strand
CTCCAAGACCCCAAAAACCAGTCGCAAGCCCCCGCCAGCAATCGATGAAGATCCCACGACCCCTCGAGCTCAAATACGTCCGATCCCTAGCGCTGCTCCCGATATCCATCAACCACAGTCCGGCCCGAACGTCAAGGTTCACCACGAATTTCCCTTCGATCCCGTCGAAGCTGCCGTGAAGGAGCAAGCGGCCCTTGCGCACATTGAAGCCCTTGGCCAGCTCACTGGAGCTTCCGGTGGTCCCGTGATCCCCCCGACTATCACCGGCACAAAGGGTCCGAGAGAGACTTACGAGACTGCCACGTCCGTTCCATCTTTCGGACACATCCTGCACAGAGACGGCATGCCGATCTCAAGGCACATGTCGTATCAGCAAGAACCCTTCTTACCGGGACATGGCCCCATCGTGCTGGGTCAAGGAGCCATTTCAAGGGAGCCAGCTGGTTTTTCGGGTACAGGCTACTTCCACGTTCCCTTCGGACCAGATGTTCGGCTGCGATTCGGCGGAGGCCTTCCGGGAGGAGCGTTGAGCGGTCTGCAAGGTATGATGGGAGCAGCAGCCGGTCTAGCTCAAGACCATGGGGCACAACCCGGCGATACGGGGCCGATCGGCAGGGCGCAGCTTGGGGTCATAGCTGAGAGCCCAGCTACGGAGCGGACTCGAAGGAGGGAGGATAAGAGCGCATATGTGGAGAGCATTACCGACGTGAGTGGCTTTTATTCTACCATCAATCCTTTGCAGCACAGGTATGACTCGCTTGAACGGTCTACTTATTGACAGGAGCAAGATCCTACTATCAGGACCGGCAACTCCCGGGTTGCTTCGAGGGTAAACACGAACATCGATCCCGCCACTGTCGAACTGGATCCCGCGAGACCCGAGTCCGGAGTACACCTCGAGCTCGCTGCTCACAAGCCAGCCACGTCGCACGCGCACACTGTGGGCTTGTTATTTCGTGGACTGTGCCGTGCTCACGTTCAGCATAAAGAAACGTCCCCGAGCAACGTCGCCTCGAAAGCGAAAACTAAGAAGGCCAAATCGACCAAGTCGAAGGGCGCCAAGGCGAAGACGCACAAGACGGCTACAGCCGCCCCGCATGCTCGAAGCACGAAAGCTACCTCCGTGGCGCCTAGCCCTGCCGTCCCTTCGTCGCATTACAGGGCTCTGCCGCCTACCCAAGTTCAGTCGGCTTATACCGCCTGGCCGAACATCCCCACTGCTTCCGCTCCCGCTGCATCCGAGCCGAGAGCTACTTCCACCGCGCCCGCAATGCCGTCCGGTGCCCCAGCTCAATCGCAAGCGTCAGGCCTCGCAGCGCCCTTCGGTCACCAGCCCACTCAAGTTGAAGTCGAGGCAGATCTCGTGAACCGCCTCGGACCCGTTCTTGGACCGATGGTGGCGTACGAGATGAAACACGCTCAGCCCCAGACGGGGATGCTCCAACCATCAGCCGTGCTGCACCCGCCCGCGTCCGGTGGCACGGTTCCACCGATGTCGCATACTCCCGCACAGGATACAATGGCGCCACATCTGCCGGGCGCTGGGGCTCGTGACCGCATCCCGTCGATGGCAACGCAAGCTACGTATGTTCCTACCCAAGCTTCGCCACAAAGGACATTTCGCGAGCTGGATGACGAGCATGTCGGCTTGATGTCGCCGACTACAGCGACCTCTTTCGAGACCACACCGAGCAATGTCAAGCATATGGTCAGCGAGAGCAAATTCCACGATGAGACGCTCTGCCAGCTTCTTGATGCGGCGAGGTTGAATCTAATCGGCCCCGACGCGAAGAGAGCTCTGCAGCGGGCCGCGAGGGCGAGAGTGATAGAGTTGAGGGATATGCGGGCTAATGGCAAGGTGAGTGCGGAGTGACACTTGACGGTCATGCTGATGGCAGCTGGGCGGCGCGAATCTGCCCATGCCATCTTTAGAACACAAGACTCCGCCGAAGAAGGACCGAAAGCGCGGCGAGAGAAGAAGGAGCTCGTCGAGAGATAGAAAGTCGAGGCGGTCTAGCGTACATACGGAGAGACTACCTTTGGTGGACGATGCCGACGATGTCGGTATTCCTCAGAGGAAGTCGAAAATGACTGTGCAGGTGAGTCGAAGTGTTCGGGGTCTCAGCACAAGCTGATTGTAAGCCTACTACCCCACCCGAGTGGGCGCAGCAGGTGAGCCCGTCTTGATATCCACTTCTATTCGCTGACGTCAGCTGCTGGACCGCATGTCGGAGTTTGAAGCTCAGATGGCGGAGCAGAAGGCCCAAGGCTCACCGGCCCAGGAGCGGAAAGATCCTCCCGGCCATCGACGCGATCTCTCCAGCGACATTCCTCCTGATCTCCTCAACGACCTTATCTTCAGCAGCGATCCGTCCCCCCCGCCTGTCCCACCGGGTGTACATGGCTTCCCCGGTATCATGCCATTCGACCCGTTCAGTTTCCCTTTCCCCATTGCCGTCCCCATGCGGAGCTCTACGACGTCCTCGCCCCAGGGTGGGGCACACCTCGAGACTATCTTGACCGATGACAAAGGCGACAAGCAGAGCAAGGCAAACGGAACGGTGTTAGAATGGGGGTCCGAGGTCGAGCTTCCCACTGACTCAAAGGTTTCGCCCCCCAAGTCAATGGCCCCGTCGGGGAAACACATCGGACCCGTGCCGTTGATTCCGCCGACGATCCACATACAGCCGCCGACGGACAGCAACTTAGGCAAAAGCGTCGGGGTTCCCACGGCGAGTGTGGCTGGTACGACGAGGACCGGACGAACACCAGGACCCTCTACAACCCGATCTGTCGAGGCGCAGACGCCTCCTCAGTCTGGCGTGCGAGGATCTGCCGGTTCCGCTCAGTCTATCTCGCTTCCTGGTGCCCAGTATCCTCCAACCAATCAGCTCGGTAGTCTTCCCGAGACGGCTCTCCCGAACCCGCTCGAACGCGATATGCCTCCCCCGCCATCCGAGAGCATCCGCTCGAACCGGCCATCGACCCCCCAGAAATCGACTCCATTCGGTACTTCCAGACCCTCGGCCACAAAATCCAGCCCGGGACATCGTGGCGGAGACACGCCAATCTCGCTCAGAGAGGCTCTGGGCGCCGACGTCCCACTTCCGCCGTCGATGGCGTCGCAGAGCGCATACGGTCCGTTCGGAACGATCGTGGACCCGTCAATATATACGACAGAGCGCGTTCCCGCTGTTCCCACTGTCCCCTCGGTCCCGATTGTTACCCCTCCAGGGATACCGAACGTCAGTCAGGCACCAACCGCGATCAACTTCTCGCACTTGCCTGTAAACGTGCCAAAGGGCCTACCTCGAGGAGATGGCCCTTCCAGTACCTTCACCGCCTACAAGAGCGCTTTCCAGTCTATGCCCACCACTCCACCGGAGTCGAGCGACATGATTACCATCGTCCGCCCGGATGCGACTGCCAAGCCGGAGCCCCGTCCGTGGGACTGTGTGCAGCAGAGGCTATATAGCTGGGCGGTGGTTTGGGAGGATAGCTCTTTCAGCCACGCCTTGGAGGACATCAGTCTGGGCAAACAGGTGGGAGAGTTCGCGCTGTCGATCTTTGTCATGATGACTTTCAAGCGGTAAGATGGCGATCGGGTATTCCGGTGTGCATGTGCTGACCATGAGCATGCTAAAGAGGAGTTCGAACGAAACGCCGCCTCGGCCCGTGGACAAGCTCTTCGTGCCCCCCACCTTCGCCGAAGCTATCAGTCAGGCAATCCATGCCGTATGTACAGGGCTTTGTAGTAGACCACTGAAGCTCGTTGATTGGCAGCAACAGATCAACGCGGCTCAGCAGATGCTCGAGGAGCTTTGGTACCGTGCGCTCTTCCGACGTCCCTAGTCATCTGAGCTATGGAGCTCACCGCAGCCTTCATGTTCAAAGACCCGCCCCGTGTCATTGTGGCTCTCACCCGGCATCCCAAAAAAGTGAGCTGGCCGACCACGACAACTGCTGTAGCTCACACTTAGCCGGATGTATGGTTCGCGCACCGCTTTGACCTTGCATCCGGCCACTTGCGGACATATCGCGTCGGTCCACGGCCCGAGATCCACGACGGCCGCCCTTTCCACTGTATGCCGTCTGGTTGCTGTGAGCTTCGGCTGTAGGTGACTGACTCTCAGGGTGGTACGCGATCAAGCAGGCCTGGCCGCAGTACAGCCCAAAGAAGAACATCGAGGAATCTGCCGCGCAAACCCATCCGATCGACTTTGACCCGGCCGCACCGGAGCAGAACTCGTTGATCGCGATGAATGTAGCGAGGAACCTGTTCTTGTGAGCTACTCTCTTCATTTCGAGAATCTCAGCTGACGTGCAGAGGCTTCAGGCCGGAAAACAGAGTCGATATCGGCAAGCTGAGGGAGAGCGTGTGGGGAGAGGTCAGCTAAGCCGAAGAGCTGGGAAGAGTTGGGTGACTAAAAGCTGACGCGCAGGTCAAGCGATTGAGGGAGAAAAAGCGCGGCGGTCGACTGATGGTGGATCTGGATTCGCCGAGTACGGCCACGACACGATAGGTCATTAGGTTACGGGGGCACGGCGCCTCAGGAGGCGGAGGTTGATGTGAAAGCCAACTTGTCGGCTCCGTGTATCTGCACCTCTTCAAGTCTCGCCTGTGTAGATCTAGCAGCGCGATGCAGACTGTAGATATCTTGCGCTAGACCCCTCGCTTGTACGTCGCGTTCCATCTGCATAGCGATCTGTTCCATTATTTGTACAGTATCAACGAATGCCCTCAATGTGACAACGTGTAAGGGAAGGCAATCGGCGTGGGGCGCCTGAGAGTATAGGACAGGGAAGAGATATACAGAGAGGGGCAAAGACAGGGTAAGACGCAGACGCAGGTCGGAACTACCGTGAATACCAGGAAACTGGCTGGATTTCAGATGTTGCGACGCGGAGGTGAGCTTGAAACATGCCGCACGGACTTCGGATGAACTGCTTCGGTTTTGCGTCCACCTCACAGGCCAGCCGCTATCGTCCTCTCCTCTCATCTTCTTCCTGGTCAAGGCGTTGGTCATGTTCAACACGAGTGGCGACCGAGCGGCAAATGCTTCCCCTAGACTCTTGCAGCGTCGTGCAGTGCGAATGGCGCCAAGATGTGTGATACTGCATATGCAACATTAGTCAGACTATATTGTCCTCGAGAGTGCAAGGTATGCCCTAATAAGCGAGCTACGACAAACCTAACCTCATCTGAAACCTGAGCGTCCATTATACCCCAGCGGCCCACGGTGGCTCCCTCGCCATTTTTCGGTCACGCCTAATGCACCTCGCCTGCGAAACCATGCTGAGGCGTTGCAGCCCTGCTCGAGTTCCTCTGCGCCAAGCCCAATTCACTCAGATTCACCCGACTGCTCTGCCTCGAGATGCTCCGCTCGTATGCCCTGTTCGTGGGCGTGAGTGCGCCCGACGCGTCCTCAAACATGCCCACGGGAGGATCGTTCCATCCCGCCCCGGCGGCCGCTGCCGCCGGTGCAGCCTCCGAGCCCGGGATGTTCAGCTTCGTACCATTGTTGGAGCCCCTGCCGGTGCGAGGTGGCCTCCCCGACCCTTTCAAGCGGGGCGGGGAAGCTGTCGCGGACAGGGTGGGAGATGGCGGGCCGAGGCGGGAGTCGGAGAGCGGCGCGCCTGCCGGGATACTCAGCGCGGGAGTGAAGAATGCGGAGAGACGGGGCGACGGGGGCTGGGAGGACCAGCCTCCGTTCGAGGCGTAGGAGGTCGACGTAAGGGGCATGGAGGCATGCCTCGACATCCTGGGGCGGTCGATGTGGCTCCACGGCTGTTTCCTGATCGACCGGAATAGACGCCGGGACCATACCTGTAGACTGCCGAAGGTGGAGCGTGTGCTCTTGATCCCTGCACCGACATCCAGACCATCTTCGAGCGAATATTCCTCCCTCTTCCAAGGCCAGCTCCACCCGCCAGCAAACATCGGAGCGCCGCCTGAGATGCTCGGCTTCCGGCCGCGCCTCTGCGCCGGGAAGAAGTTCCAGCTCCAGCGCAGTCTTCGGCGGACGTAGTTGAACACGCAGACGACGAGGAAGAAGGTCATGAATCCGTAAGCCCAGATGGTCTGGATTCCCATGGCGTTCAGGCGTTGCTCGACGTGACCGAGCCCAAGGTCGGGCAGGCGGTTCGTCCACGCCGCTTCGACTGCTGCCGATCTTGGTTGAACGGCCTTGGACGCCTCGATGACCATCTTGCCGAGCGTCCAGCTGATAGCCGTCTCGCCGACCTCTTCCATCGACTGGAAGTGGTGTTTGTGCTTGCCTTCCAGTAGGCCCTTCTCCCGCGCCCGCCGCTCCGCCTCAGCGTTCGTATCTCCCACGTCACCGCCTGTGAGGGTATCGTTTCCGCCCTGATCGACCAGCCGGGGAATTCCGATCCCTTCGTGCAGGACGTTCGAGATCCAAGCGCCCTTGAAACACTGCATCTGCAGGCGACTGAGCTCGACCTAAGGTCAGCTCCAATCCGCTAGGGTCAGCGCCGACTTGCCATTGCGCTTGCACCCTCTTTGTCTTCCTCCACCTTGTGCTCGATGTCCGCCCAGTCTTTGCCGCAGAAGCCATTCATCCCCGTCTCCCACTCGCCCCAGTCCCAGACTCCGCCGAGTCCCAAAACCTGCTGCGCGGTGTACCAGTACTCCGAGATCCCTATAAAGCCCCGCTGATCTTCGCGCTCGAAATCGATATGCGGTGTGGGGACTCCGCCGAAGAGGCAATGATTGGCCGGACAAGGGTGTGCGTGGTCGAGCAGCGGCTTGAGCTCGGTGAGGCACGTAGCGAAAGAGCCGGTACCGGCAAAGCCAGGATGCGACATGGGGGATGAAGAGGGTAGGGTCAATCCCTTCGGCAAACAGGGATCGGGTATCGGCGTGTCCAGGTCCAGTACGCCCTCAGGCGTTTGCGACCGCCATCGCGAGACGAGCAAGTCAACATAGCGGTCTCTGACTCTGTTCGTCCCGAAGTCGAGCCATGAAGCGACAAAGACCGGCCACTCGACCGTCTCGCCCGACAACAGCCGTAATGACACTTTCCGCAGATCGGATGCGGGGTAGCCCGACCGTTGGAGCTCCGAGTTGGAAGGGGAGAAGGCGAGCTGAGTCGACGCTCCGCCCATGTCGAGGAAGCCGAATGTCGGTGAATGGTGGTTTACGTCCACTGGCGTGACAGAGTCGCGAGACGAGTCGGGCGGGGCATCGGCCAAGGGCGCAAGGGGTAAGAGACCTGTTGCGGACGAGCTGGAAGGGGCTGACGGTGAGGAAGCTTCCGGAGCGTGCCCAAAGCCGTCCATCAAGTAGTTGACTGCTACCCAGCCCCACATGCCTTCCTCTTCGCCTGATATGACCCTGACGTTCTCCGAACAAGTCGGACTGTCCAGCAAGAATGGGTATGACCGGTGTAGTGTATCACAGGTCGAGCGTAGGATCGCGTCTCGTGCTTCCGAGGAGAGGAGCCGCATACCGGCTGTAGCGAGGACGTATATTGGCGTGGTGGCATGTTGCGAGGGTGGTATCTGCTGCAAGGCGTGAGAGAGAAGTGGAGAGAGATAAGCGGGTATATCCTCGGGCGATACCGTCGAGATACCTACATGTCAGATAAAGCTGTCAATCTCGGGCAGCCCGGCCACTGTATCGGCAGCGGGCTGAGCCACCAGGACAGGATGGAGCTCAATCCAGGAGAACAGCTCACCAGGCTCAACACGCTTCACCCAAGCATCCCCCTCGACCCCCTTTCCCACTCTCACGAGGCGCCTCAGCGCGGCATTCTCCATGCTCTGCTCCCTCTCCTTCCCCTTGCCCTTCCACTTGCTGCTCAACCATCCATCCTTGTTTCTCCACCACCAGGTCTTCTCCGCGCCCACGCCCCTCTGCGCGCGAGCAACCTCTTGCAGTATCTCCGCCCGCTCGAGATCGGGGTCGCGCCACGAGTAAATCTGGAGTCGAGAGCCCGACGAGCCCGCATCGACGACGAGGGCGTAGTGCGTCGACGAAGGGCTCACGGACGGGGCCATCGTGCGTGCAGAGGTGAGCTGATTATGTCCAGACGTGTGGGGAGGGCATCAAGACGTCGTTTCTGCGCGTCTGGCTGGGGCGGCGGGGGTGACGAGTGATTCTGCCAATCGTACGGACGGGTGAGGGCTACAAGGGAAGGCTGGATGAGCTTCTAGGTGGGATGTGGTAGGTCTGGATGGGGAGTTGCGATGGTTGCTGAGGTGCACGAGGAGTGTTAGGGTTACCCGTGCCTGCGAGGTGTCTGGACCTGCCGACATTTTGGGTCAACAACCGATCAAATTGCCCGAAACGGGAAGCACCCACATGCTCCATCCCTCAACGCTCAATCTCATCATGCTCGACCAGCATGCATGGGCATTTGGCGGGGCCAGATTGGGAGAGAAAAGCAACGTCTAGGCAGCGGAGAGAGAGAGACCATGTCATGCTCCGACGGCTTCGTGAATGATCTGACATGAAGTTGCATATGTTTGATCGTCAAGGGTCGTATCCTCTCGTTATAATCAAGGGCGTCAACGTGCCGCTGCGAAGGTCTCTCTCTCCCAGGCCAGTCTGGTCGTTTCGTCCAGATTTGCCGCTCTTCCGTTGGTTGACTACGACGCGGTCCTCTCACTGTCCTGGGTCCTGCAGCACGACAAGCAGATATCGTTCATCTGCTGGTCAACGTCGGTCGGCTCTCCCTGCGCAGACCAACACTCACCAGGCGTGATGATCAGCTCGTGCCGTTTCGTTCGTATCCGCATGAACTTGAGCTCGTCCTGCGGTCAGCATGCGCGTCTGACGTTAGTTGACTTAGCGTCAGACTCACCCCTTCGTCCACTTCTGCGACAGCGCTTCCAACAGAAGCCACCAGACCTTCTACCACCCGCGCATACTTCTTCCCACTTTCACCCTCGAACACCGAGCCTGTGCTCTGAACGACGCCTGCCGTTGTTCCTGCCGCGACGGACCCCCGCGAGAGTATCATGACGCCTCGGACATTGCGGTATGCGGACAGTCGGGAAAGGGTGGATTCGATCTCGGGCGGGAGTTGAGCGCTGGTATTGGCAGAGGGGACACTGTCTGTCCGAACATTTCCGTTTGCACGCGGCGCAGGTGCTGTCTCTGACATCGTGTGGTCCGGTCTATGCGAATAGCAAGAGTATGATGGGCAGATGCATGCATCGCATCCACGGGAATGGCCGTGGCCGGGGAGGAGGCGCGGGGTGATGGCGCTTGGCGCGCGGTGGAGGTTGGTCCACACAGAAGTTGCTCGAATTTCACCATCAACAGCGGACAGTCAACCTACTTGTACGCATCACTCACCGCCCAACCTCAACATCGACTCGAGGAGACTGTACAGTCTGGAAAGCCAGGATGCCCAACACCATCACCTATTTCGATATCACCATCGGCGGTAAGGACGCCGGTC
This sequence comes from Papiliotrema terrestris, assembly GCA_019857685.1. Classification (NCBI taxonomy): domain Eukaryota; kingdom Fungi; phylum Basidiomycota; class Tremellomycetes; order Tremellales; family Rhynchogastremaceae; genus Papiliotrema; species Papiliotrema terrestris. The sequence goes on along the minus strand of JAHXHD010001026.1, from coordinate 1,891 downwards.
GGATCACCTTCGAGTTGTTCGACGACGTTGTCCCAAAGGTATGTTGTGCCGGCGGCTCGGCCATGCAGCGGACTGACAGTAGACCGCTGCGAACTTCAAGCACCTCTGTATTGGAGACAAGACCAATGCGGCGGGTGTGAAGCTCGCATATGCTGGTTCGCTCTTCCATCGATGTATCAAGGGGTGAGGAAACTCGCTCAAGCCCGGACTTCAGGACTCGCTGACAACAGATTCATGTTGCAGGGAGGAGACTTCACCCGGGGTAACGGTACCGGGGGAGAGTCGATCTACGGCGAGAAGGTGAGCTAGAACGTACACCTTGGTTCCTGAGCTGACGGCCAGTTCGAAGGTACCTGGATAGGCATCATCATCCATCCCACCTGACGACAGATGAGGCATTCACGCTCAAGCACGACAAGCCGATGTTGCTGTCCATGGCCAACGCCGGGCCCAATACCAACGGCTCTCAGTTCTTCATCACGACGTAGGTGGTTCCCAAGCATTCTCCTGCCGCCGTCTACGCCGGTCAGCCTGTACAGCTAAAGTCCCGGGCTGACTTACAGCGTGCCAACGCCCCACCTCGACGGCAAGCACGTCGTGTTCGGAAAAGTCCGCTCGAACAAAGGGCTGGTCCGCCGAATCGAGGGGCTGTCCACCACCAACGACAAGCCCAACTGGGACGTCGTGATCAAGGCTGCTGGTGTCCTCAGCGAGGAGGACATTGCCAAGGATGAGGCCGAGAAGGCCGCGGCGAGGGACAAGGCCGAGGGGGAGGATATCTGGGAAGACTCGCCGGCGGATGAGGAGGGAATCAACGTCGATGTCGCGGATGAGGCGTTGGGTGTCGCGCTCAAGCTCAAGGATATCGGAACGAGGTGGGTGGAGTGAAAGTCCTCGCTGGGGCTGCCAGCGTCGACATCATGGAACGACGCTGACAGGCAGAGAGTTCAAGGCTGGACAGTTCGCTATCGCTCTGGACAAGTACCAGAAAGCGCTGCGATACCTGGACCAGCACCCCGTGTTGCCTAACGATGCTCCGGCAGAACAGGTCGAGGCGTTCCGAACGGCGTGAGTAATTTTGGATATGGTCTCCTCCGTACTCCTGTTGAGCCCGCGCTGACCCCAGACGCATCCCGCTCCTCACCAACGCCGCCCTCGCCGCTCTCAAATGCACGCCCCCTGCCCCCTCCCTCGCGGTCAAGCTCGCCACCCGCGCGCTCGCACAAGAAAAGCTCACCCCGGCGGAACAGGGCAAAGCGCTGTATCGACGTGCACTCGGTCGCATCGCGCTGAAGGAGGAAGACGCGGCGCAGGTGGACTTGAAGGAGGCGGCCAAGATCGTTCCGGGAGATGCGGGAATTACAAAGGCGTTGAAGGACGCCGAGGCCCGCGCGAAGGCGAGGAAGGATAAGGAGCGGGCGGCTTACAGCAAGATGTTCGCCTAAATGAGGGGAGGGGACATGGTCTGGAGAAGCAAGACGTCATACCATGCATGAGTCTCACGTTGATGGGCGGGATGGACGATGAATGATGACTACTCGTACAGTAGCAGTCAAGCGATCCGGCATTGCCGTCCAGCTTAGAACGAGTGACAGACACAACGGGATGCGGCCTCTGTGCATTTACGCATTCAAGTGTCAAAGGCAATTAGCAGCTTATCGACTGATTGAGGCCGGTGTTCTCAATGTATTGGCTGGGATGTGGAGGGCGGTGTAACACACAGGACCTGTGTTGGCAGCATGGGTGACCCGCATCGTCGAATACGCTACAGCTGCATGCAATGTGCGAGAGATGAGATGCTTACAAGGACTAGTATGTACAACAGCGGAAGTAGTGGGTAGATGATATCCTGCCAGACACGCGCATGTAGCGGTCATCCCCCTTCCTCCTG
>JAHXHD010001025.1:0-39584 GCA_019857685.1 Papiliotrema terrestris | reverse complement strand
GGGTAACATTGCGTGTAGCTAGGCGGGGGAAGGGGGGTGCAGAGATGAGGTGGTCCGTTGATGTGCTTCCGACCTTTCAAGTCGCTCGGAAGCTTACGACGTCGAGGAAACGCGTCGAAGACGGTGTCGGAAATATGAAGTGAACAAGGACAAAGAGATGTTATGAGCAGAGGTGGGATGGTATCAACAATTGATAGACGGACCAAAGGGGATCTGAAAGGAACCAAGTCACAAATGAGCCTGACACCAAGCAATTGAGCAGATATCAGGCTCACACGTGACCTGGGCGCGACTCGGGCGATCCAGACCTCCGATGCGAACAGCGCCTTCATAGTGCAGCTTAGAACTGGGTACGGGTGACACAATGAGACACTGGAGCAAGGTGCACCTGATGCATGAACCAAAAAGATCGCTTATCCACATGTCACACCCCAAACCCCCCGCATCTCTGCAGGGGAGATTCGACCTAGACTACTGAAAGACTAGATCTACTCCTCATCCTCCTCGGCATCCTGGTCGACCTTGAAGTATCGGAGCGAGTAGGTGTCCTTGGAGGTAGCGACGACTCTGCGTCGTCAGCGAACAAGTATGCAATTGTCAAGGGTCTCGGCTCACCGGAGGAAGTTCTCGAAGTTGTTCTTCTTGAGGTGCTTCTTCGTGAGGTACTTGAGGTATCGCTTGGAGAAGGGGATGTTGGAGGTAAGGACAAGTCGGTTGCCTACGGGTCAGTTTGCCATTCTTACGGCCTTCCACCTCCAAGCGCGACCTGCCCCCGAAGACCCCTCTGCCCGGCCCAACCCAGGCAGGTCGTGCGGGCACTGGTGTACTCTCCGTAGACAGAGAAGAACGCCCCAACTCACCCTCCTTGTTCAAGGTGATGGCATCGCCGAGCTGACCGGGCTTGCCGTCAACCTTGATTCGGTCGTGCAAGAACTTCTCGAACGAGGCCGGGTCGAAGACGTTGTCGTTCGCCGGGACCGAGTAGTCGACGTAGAACTTGTGGACGGCCTTGGGGGCGGTCTTGGAGGCGGAAGCGGCTTTGGGCTGTTGGATTGATACGGGAGGCATTAGCAGCAGAGAGACGCGACGGGGAAGGCAATGTGATCAGCTGGAATATCCTTTGACGCGGCGTGTGACGGAGTAGCATAAAAGCCATGTCTACAAGACATAAGACAGTGGGAAGGGAGGATTGTTGACGCACCATGTTGTCTACAGATTTCTGCAAAACGGTGCTTTTGGGGTGAAGAGTAGGTTGGGTGGGTGAGTTGTTGGTGATGTGAAGAGGTGGATGGGTAGCGAGCACGGTGTACAAAATTCCGTGCACGCGAAAGCGGAAACCGCCGCCGACGCTCGCCTCGGAGTTTGGCGGGGTTTTAGAACAACGCAACATTTAGCCCATAGCGGGTGGCAAATGTGGCGGCGCTGTCCTGTCTACTTCGTCGCGAGGTGATCCTTCCGCCACCACTCAAGACCCGCCCTGCGACGAGCACCTTCAGCCGCGTAGAGCGTGACAGCTAGCTGTGCGTTCGTTTCATGTTCGACAATGCATCTGGAGTGCTGCCCTCGATGTCTTAAGGAGTCGGAGCTCTAACCAAGCCCCTCCTTTGCCCGACACGATGACTACATCTCTTCCTCCCGCCACGCCTGCGGTGCAGGAGACGTCCTGAACACGTCCTGCACGCTTCTGATTCCTCCAGGCGGGGGCACAGCTCGTCCGTCAAACACCCACCCACTCTCGCCTTGGGACAGTACACCAGAGCGCCCCGGGAACTTAATCAACCTCGGCTCACCTGGACCTGCATGTTCGTGACCTTGACCTGACGCATGACTCTGTTCGGGAGCGAAGCATCCCCCGCCCCAATCGTTCTTGTCCAATGGACGACCCGAGACAGGATGAGTAAAACGTATGCGCCGTGGGACATATCGAGCTTCGCAAAATTGCACCCAGCGCTCAAAGCCGACATCCAGCGGTGCGAGATGGCGCTTCGCCAGCTGAGCGGTGGTTTCCGCAGTCATGAGATTGTGAGTTGGGTGGCCCGGTTGGAACGACGATATGAGAGACCCGCCTGCGTCGCGTCCATGGAAAGGTACGACGCTGTCTCTCTGATCGGTACCACGTCCGTGAATTGGCAAACTTGGCGACTGGCTTCCTTGAACGGAGGCAGAGGGCAGGGAAGCGTTTGGCTGGGGGTCTCGTTCAGACACCTCATGGGCTGTTTCGTGGGCCCCAATCGGCCGCCAATCAGGTTCGCCCACAATTTCCGTGAGATCAGCTTTGGGGGCTCCTTCACAGCCATGTGTTAAGGACGATGCAAGCATTCCTTCCCCCTCCGCTGTCCAGCGGAGCGCATGACCCTGACTGTCACTTGCTCTCCGCACACCCTCGAGGCCGGTATCGGTGGTCTCCAATCTTCCCTGCTGGGAGGCAAAATCCAGAGAGGCGACGACAGGGTTTTGGGCGATATGGAGGACGCAATCTCTGGCATGATTTCGTCATTCACTGTTATCCACTCTGCCCAAGCCATTGTATCAGTGGAATCGAACCTACAGTCCTCCTGAGTATGGAGGACAGAGACATCTTCGCTTTTTCGTGTGGGGAACATCGGTGCGCTGACCTCTTCTGAGCTGCAAGCTTGTGCCAGCTCGGGATGGGGAGGGTCTTGTGCCCCCGAGCCAACAAGTGAGGCATAACCGAGCTCGAAAATGTCAGTGAAGTGGTCGCTCATGTTTCTGAAATATCTTGGTTGGGGGGGATGGGGGGAGCTACTGGCTGCCATTCACCGAAGTCACGCACTTATGTATCTGCGACACGGCCTTCTGTAGTCTCCAGCTGTGGTGTGGCTCCACCTTTGAATCCTTTCAGTGGGACGTGGCGGGCACCCTGCGGCCTTCGTCCTTCACCAGACAGATGAGGCCGGGCTTCTCGCCCCACGTGCTCCCTCGTGAGAGGAGGCTTCCTCGGTACTCCTGCGAGATCTCGCCGGTTTTGCTGATTTCAGGAGATTCCGGCAGTCCCTGGACGACTGTGAGGTACTTGCAACAAGGGAAAGCCAGTCCAAAGTTTGTGGCGCTGTCGCCTTCAGCAAGGGGCTTGTGAGGTCCGCGCTTGAACGCTAGTGGCTAAATGGATTGTAGGTGAGCTCCATACTGGAATGCGGATCGGAGGGGTGCCCATGAGGCAACACATCAGGAACAGCACAACCGAACAGCACAACCACGCAGAGCCTCGGTGAGAACAGACCGCTTATAGAAGCCGTGTCTGCACGGGACTCAAACGGACTCAGCACAATGATGCCCTCACCAGAATGCCACCGGCCCAACCTAGGGATGAGCGACGTAGCCGAGTGGTCACCTGGAAACACCATGACACGTGGCATGCCACATGTTTGCCACGATCACAGCTCCCTCACCTCGTCCACGCATGGCGCCTCGGCTACCGAACCGCCATTGCTCCCCCCGGCGCTCAAATTGAACGATGCGTGCAAACATATACACAAGCCCTCTCCTCTGTGACAGTTGGTCCGGTATCGACCGCAACCAATAGGCGGCTCAGAAACCACAAGGGCGTCCACCACCACCAAAAGCGGATCTCGCCACCGAAAGGACCGCCATGTCCCAAAGGTTTTCGCGAGACACCAAGTCTGAAGCTTCCTCATCCGGGCGTTCTCCCTCCATTTGTGCCTCGCTGCTGATTCCCACACTCGCGCTCGTGCCTGAAGTCACTGCGGAAGGCATTTCTGGGCCACGAGCAGTGTTCGCCGGAGGCCAGTGCTTCCTGAACTCTTCCTCCATGCTCCCATTGAGACCGGGTCCTGTAGGTCCAGTCTTGACCAGTCCCGAGGGGCACTGGGAAATACGCGTACGCGGCGGAGCGGTTGGGGGCTGCAAGCTCCCGGCTGCAGTCGCTGTTGCGGCGGCGGTGCTGGAAGGTTGCCTGTAGTCGGATCCACGGTCTTTCACAAGGGTCTGGTAGCTGTATCGGGGCTGCCCGTCGGCCCCATCCTGCACGGAAGCCCTGAAAAAAGTCCAGCTGCTGTCTTGTGGCGTGATTGACTCGGGGACAGGAGGCGGAGTGACCCTACCGTACAGGCTTGCTGCAGAGGACGCTGAAGCATGCATCCCGGTCACAACAGCTCCTTGACCGACCCCGTCATGATAGGCTGAATTCGTGGGACAGGCGGAGAGCTCGTGTCCTTGCTGATTGCCATAGCCGGCCGATCGGGTCATCGGAGCGGTGACTGTCGGTCCTTCCGGGAACACGGGATGGCCCCAGCTTCGTGTAGCCGAAGTGCGTGAGGGACCACGGCTAGACGGATGAGTGGAGGCATCGCTGGCACGACGCGATTTACGAGGCCTGCTGCTCCGAGAATCCCTGTCTCTTCCCATGGTGATAGTCAAGCGAAGAGGATGATCGGCTTTAGCAAAGCAACCACACCCTCAAATACCTATCCCCGTACCTCCCCTCAACCCCAGCACTGCGTCTGAACAGCCGCTGGCCTTCGATTAGGGTCGGCTCCAGCGTAGACGGGCTCATATGCGAACCTCAGAAGACAGGCCGATTCTGATCGCTTCATTCGGTGGAGCTCAAAGCCTGCAATCTACCGCGGGGATAAAAGGACGGCAGCGCAAGTCGGGCGAACCGAGCGTGGAGCGAGTGGGGCGGAGTAGGACGATACGTCCCACTTTGAGGCTTCTGTGGAGTTCTTAAAAACACCGCATGCTTCTAGTGGAGCTCCTTTTTGCGCCCTCACCATACGCAAACGAGCACAAAACGCCGGTAGGTCACGGCAGAAAACGGCGCTCAGCGGTCAGTGGCGAGTATTGTTGCAAGCTTGGAAGTGCATCAAAGGTCGTCTGGCTGGTGCTTCTACAAAGGGAGGATCAAATGGAGCGGTAGTAAGCTATGGGAAGGTGGGGATGAAGGGCCACTCGAGGTGGTCCATAACGATAATGCGCTTGTACAGACAAAGACAGCGCCAATATCACCGTGGAACTGAGCCAAATGTCACGGGACTCGGATCGGTATTCACATCTCATCCCAGCGGACAAACTTTGGGCGTTGACCCCCCTGCGGTTACACCACCTGTCATTCGTAATGATACAGGGACAAGATTTGAGCGTCGAGCTTTGCTAGCCCCACGGGGCTTCCCCACCTTCCAGGTCCTCTTGCTCCGCGCCCTAGAAGACTTCCAACACACATTGCTCACCCCTTCGATATCACCGGGCGGGGGCACGGGACGTCCGTTGAACACCCACCCGCTTCCCGTCTTGGTCAAAAGGCTCCCACGACCAGGGAACGAGTTCTCTCTGGTTCCATCATGACCTTTGCGCTCCGCTGTCAGGCGACTCTCTTGGGCCTGACCGGGGACGAAAACTCTCCCACCCCAGTCGTCACAGTTCCCCCGCCGTCCTGCGCGCTCGCCACTGCCGGAGTCCAGCTTCGGCCCCCCGAAGCCGACATCCAATGGACCGAGATGGCGCAGTGTTTCAGCAGAGTTGTTCAGAAGCACTCCAAGGTTTGCTGCGCGGCGCGGCTTGTGAGCGCGAAGCCTCGCGATCTCCACAATCAGGAGCGGGCCATCCAGGAGATGGCTGTGATGATCGTCTAATGAGGTAGCTAGTTCAAGCTCAGGCACCGTCTCTGCTGCTGGGCTGTAGAAGAGATAGGGATTCACCGGCTGTACCAAAGCGAACGTGGAGGGGTCAGGGCCCATGACCTGGATAGCGCCTTGACACAGTGCGTCATTCGGGCTCCCTCCTGGGTATGGTAGGTGGCTTGCGTTTGGTTGGGTCGACGAATACGAGGCGTTCCCAGCCAGCCCGGTCCAGCTCAAGGAGTGAGGATTCAGGTGCGTCGGGCCCAAGCCGCTCCCTCCCGAGGCTGAGTAAACTCCCGTTTGAGCTGGGTATTGACTGCTGGGATCAGACGCAGAATCCCTGAAAGACAGCGGATTTGCGCGGTCCTCGGTGACCCATCGGTGGGGGTCAAGAGGGAAGCTCGGTGAGATCAACTGGCATGCTCCACCGAACGAGTTGTAGTCGCCACGGTTGGGAGGACCGAGCGAATTCTCCAAGTCGACTGCATTGGACCACAGCAAAGGATCCCCCGGCAGAGTCCATGTCCCCTCATGATCCGTGGGAGGGAATCTGAGGGTTTGCCTTGTGTTATGGGTAGCCGCATTGTTCGCCTGGCTGGACACGAAGTCGCTCTGCGTGGCACCAACAGCCAGATGCCCCGCCTCAGGCGGATGATGCCCGAGTTCGCAATGTGTCATCGCCAACGTGACGGGATCTGTGTGCCAACTCGCTGGTGCTTGGCCGACGTATGAGTCCAGTGCGGTAGCTGCGGAGTTGAGCAAGCTCCCGCCTGGTCCCAGTCGAGACGTCATTTGCCACGGATCAACTCGAGAAGGAGCGGATTGCAGAAGCGCGTCTGAGACAGCATTGTGGTCGAGTGGCCAAGTGTCGTAAGGGTAGTCGTCCATTCTGTTGAATCGGCTTGGGGGTACACACGGTTCTCACATGATACTTTGAGCAGGAATGCTAGATATACTGAGCAAATGCGAGCCTCCTTTGGCGACTGAGCTCCACCTGCTCCAGCTTCAATTTCATGACATTTGCGCGGGGAGTGACGGGGGGTCTTCTTGCGACGTGGAAGTGGTTCTTGATATGTACTTCGGAGAGTGGGGCCGATTTCGAATGCCGCCCAGATCTAAAATCGTGCATCGATCGAGCCTCCATTGCAAGACACCATTAAGCAGGGTCAAAGCGCTCAAAGAAACGGGATGCCTCACTGATACTTCAGACATGCCTCCTAAAGTGACCCGTTGAGTTGCTCGCAGACGCACTTGCAACCCACAGTGAATGCCAAGTGCTCCAGGGGTTGTGACCTTGGAACTTGCAATCCGTCGTGAGTTCGGGTTGTGTCATTTGCGGCCTATTCTAAAATGGCCACAATATGATCTCGATTTCCATCGCAAGTTCTGAAGAACATACTCGCTGTACCGCAGGGCGGTCGAGAAATGAGTGCAGGCGTTGCCGGACCGAGGCCTGTGTCTGGCGTACGGGTAGCGGGATTGATGAATGATATGAATCGCTGCATGCACATGCAGGCAACTCACTCTACATCCCTGCATGAAGTACCAAAAGTCACCCACGACAAGTCAAGTCACCGTGTACGAACAGAGTCAGAGTGATCCGCGTAACCAACTGCGCCAGTCCTCCTCGGACATGTGACTCACTTCCAAAGTGTCAAAGATCCCAATGTCGCTCTGCCATTCATCAATGATTCCGACTGACGAATGACATCGCGGGGCGGAACAGTGGTTTTCCACCCCAGCGACCTGACCCGGGTGAGGCACCTTGTCGTCTCCTAGCTGCCAGGTGCCTGCGACCCGCCGCAGGTTGACGAGCCCGTCTCCCAGGAAGTTCCTGTGAGCCTTGGACACAATGCCTTGGTCGCGGTCCGAACTCTCAAGGTGTGGCGCCTGCGCCTGGTGGGGTGATTTGATGGTGCTTGCTGGATTGCTTGTCTCCACTGACGCTGCCGCTGCATCCCCCTCACGGATGACCGGTGGTCCAGGAGCAGCTTCTTCGGTGTTTGTGTGAGAATGCGCGAGAGCCCCAAACTCAGTCAGTGAACATTGCCCGGGATGGATGTCTGTGTTCTCCTCGGGAAGGTTATTCCACCTGCCCGTTTGCTTGTTTTTTCTCCAAGTCCCTCCGCCCCTGAAGCGATCGACTTCCCAAACGCCCGTCCCTTCGTTTGAGGCACCGACTCCCACTGTGAGAGGGGGGAACAACGTCCCGGGAGGCTCCCGCAGGCCATCCGAGTAGTCTTGGAGGGCAGCTTGACTCATTCGACTTGGGGCCATGTGGGCGAAAGCCAACAACTGATTAGGTGTAAGCGGGTGGGTCAAACCAGAATTCTTAGCGGGACTGCTTTGGGCGGCACCCTCATCTCCGAAGACATGTTCACATTCGGAAATAGGGAACAGAACGCTATTGGACTGGCTGGAACTGGATCTTTCTCCCTGTCGCCATGATTGCGCGGCCGCGGCGGGAGCCATGTTGCTTGGGACCCTCTTTTTGCGAGGTATGACTTCGTCCGTGTCATGTGTCCCCGATGCCTTGATCCGCTTCACCCACCGGGGGTGTGAGTCTTGTTTCGTTGAGCGGCGTGGAAGTCGACGGCGTCTCGCACTTGCGCGTCTGCTGCTCTCCTGTCCAAAGGTAGCATCGCTCGCTGATGATTGTGTATGGGTACTAGCAGAGGTATTGGGCGGCATGAGGTGGATTGTGGAAAACTCAGGGAACGTCTGTGCGGAGCAGGCTTAATATACACCCCGGCGGCCTCTTGCACCATGCGCCACCAAGAGATTCCTTCAATCCGCTTCGAAAGCGGAGCGGTGGATCGCGTAGTGCTCGTCTGCTTCTCATTAATGCCAGCACAAAGGATCGGGGCGGACTGTTGGCAATCCACTGCTCTAACCGAGTGGCTTCAGGCCTGGCCACCGCCTTTTTCGATAAGAAGCGGGTGGAGCGAGCTATCAAGTAGAACATATTGATCTGAAGTTCCATGTACCGAAGAGAAGCATGACCGAGATCCATGGGTGCCAGTGGAGCAGCCGAGGAGTGGGACGCGGATATACCGATTGCATCTGCTCCACTGCTGCTGGAAGATCGGAATCATACTGGCTTCGGACAACGCTTCGACTCTGCCATTGGCGGGGCGTACACCCCCACGCAGTGTTGATCTGTATCTGACCATATGAGGCCTCGCGGTACCGCGCATGGGAGGGTTAAGCTTTTACTTAGATCACCTGGCGCATGGCGATGTCAGGCTCGTACATTGTACCTGTGTAAGCCGTTCCAGCCAGTCAGATCGGTGGTGTGCCTCCACTCCTCTGCCGAGAGGTTACCCGCTTTCCGGCGAGGAACAACTCCAGCGGGCTCTGCTTTTTCCAGCAAGCAGAGTCCGCTGGACCACTCACAAGCCTCAACAAAAAGATTCCAGCCAGGTGGTGACCACCACAACACCTGTCATGATCATGCACACTATGGTAGAACACAAGTCCAGCACTATCCCAGGGAATACGATCACCTGTCTGAGTCATCATTGCGGGCGCGGTCGTCGTGCTCCCTCCACTCGGATTGTTGTCTGGCCTCGGACAGCGAGTGATTCCCCCTCCCCGAGCGCATCCCAAAGCCCAATTCCGCTATGGTCTCCTGGATCCCGGCAAACCCGAGGCCTCCAAGGACGGAAAAGAAGTCTAAATCGGGCGTACTTGTTCGCCGAACATCGGCTCTAGCGTCGGCGTCATCGGGAGCTGGAGGCACAAAAGTGGCCTCGCGAGAGGGAGATCCGACTGCAGTCTCATCATCTCTAAGACTCCCGTCTCCGGACACATTGGACCCACGGCGGCGGTCCACTTGAGTTTCGTGAGCCGAATGACTGTAACTAGACTCCGCTGGGTAGGGTCATCTGCCGACAGGCGGTAGCATACCGCTGCCAGTACCGCTCGATGGGGCCATCGCAGTCGATGAGGTTGGATGATTGCTCGCCGGTGCGGCCTGTAACTCGCAACTGCCTGGGGGGGGCCGGCTGATTCAGCCTATTGCGGTAAGGCCGTGAAGGTGGCCGCGGTGAAGGAGCCGGCAGTGATGCGTCTTCTCTGATGAACCAGACGCCCACCCCCCTCTTGGTTCCGAACCCGACCCGCAGCATACACGCTCCACTCCGTTGTAGAAAGCATAACGGGAATGTGGTTCGGCTTCTCTGCGGATGGTGAGAATTGTGAACCTTGGGACATCACGGTAGCCGATGGGTGGGTGGTTCCTCTTGCATCATGATGTGTCCCACCTCCCGAGTAGTATGGGGCAATGACTGGAGCTGTATAGGCTGCGTTGGAAGTATCTGTTTGAAATGGCGCGCTCCCACCAGTGGTCTCCATTGCGTAAGCGGCCATGTGCTGATGATTGAACGGGACATGCCCTGAGCTGGATGGAACTTGATGGTAGCCAGGAAAAATAGAAGAGCCCCACTGTCCTGCGGAGTACCCAGGTGATTGCACCTGCCGAGAAATGCCGACCGAACCCGAAATGTTCGCCAATACGGACGGGAGAGCATGAGGTCCCCCCAGGGTTCGTGAATAGGGATCTCCCGCCATCCCGTCGTGCAGGGCCCCGCGCGCAATTCCTCCGTAATCAGCGGTGCCCGGGGAACCTCCATCCCTGGAGGGCCTCGAGGTGGATGTTGAAAGGTCAGAGCCCGCTCGAAGGGAGCTGCTTGGACTGTCTGTGGGCCGTCGAGCTGTTAGAAGGTAGTCTTGCTCGCCATCAGATCTCAGAGGCGCAGTCGTAGACCGTGCACCCGGCTGCATCTGGGGGTCACTTTCGCCCTGCGAGCGATGTTACCGGAAGGGGTAAGAAGGCGCTTGGTGGACTTAGAGCGGGCTGAAGAGAACAATAGAAGACGGTCAGTGTGACAGGGAATAGGATGAAGCTGGTGAGCAGAGGAAGTCGGCAGTGGCTGCATAGAACGGGCGGTCATAGCACCGTGGAAGTAGCATTCGACTGTCTGTCAGCGTTGTATATATCAAGAGGGACTCGCGAAGAGATGAATCCCCAGTTCTTGCTCAAAACCTATCACATTCGAGCTCTCGAACGAGCTCTACGCCACGGCGGCAACCCCTGACGTTCATTCGCCGACAGACCGAAGCACCGCAGGCCTGTCTTGAGGGAGTCATTGATGTCGTTGCTGTGCATACTCTTGCCTGTGTGACACCCCCTGAGCCTACCCGCTAGGCAGTTACCGCAATGTTTCTGACCAAATAGACCACCCCTGTCGTTCCCCGCTTCCGCACCCGACTCCCAGCATGGTCGTGGCGTGCCTGATACGAGTGGGATGTGAGATATTGCCTGACCAACGATTCTGACTTGCAACCCCTCTGAATGTGTTTGCTCGACCCGCCCGGCCCTCACCATCACAGCGACGGTATCAGCAAGCGCAACTTTTATCCCGTAGCAGCGTAGATGTACATAGTCATCTTGATGTGCCCTGCCCAGGCGGGCAGGGTCAATGAACACCTCATCCCATAACCCCAAGAGTGCCACACGCAGCATATCCCCGGTGACAACAACGATGGAGGAGCTGTATGGATATGTCCATCCTTTCACCGCAGCTCCTTTCTTTCTTCGCCTTCTCTCACTCGGCCACCGAGCGCATGAGGGGCTGTCATAATGCATTGGTCTTTCCCTAGTCACCCGCGCAGTTGCCAAACTCTGCGTCGAACAGTCGCCGTCAAGATCTGATCACTTTGCTGTACAGAGTCCTTCAACTGGACCCAGCTCTGCGAAATGTCGGCGTCTGCGTCTTCCGAGGCTCAGACAGCGTCAGCGAGAGCAACCTTACCTTTCCACTTCCGCACCGATCCTCCAATGACTATTTATACTTTCAATTCCCCCACCATGCGCGCTCTCCTCCCCTTGCTTGACAGGGAGGTATTGAACCCTCAAGTGTTCGAAGAACTTCCTCCAGGGTGGGATGCCCCAGCTACCAGCACCAGCGATGCCAGTGAAGGGGCAGGCTTGGCGTTCACTGACTCCTCAGGTGCAGTCGCCACCCCTTGTTTCGCGCCGGACATCCGTTGGCGAATGCTCAGCAAGCCCGATGGTTCCCTGGAGTTGCGGATTGACCAAGCATTCTCGCATGGAGAAGACCCCCAGGGTCAGTGGCACTCCAGCCCGACAAAGGTAGTCATCAGCGATCGCCTTGCTCACCCCACTACTTCACCATCCAGGGTCATTCAGGTTGCGATGAGAGATCTGGCCGCTGAGTGCATCAAGCGCCATAATGTCCACCGAAGGCAATCCCGTGGCCCCTGGAGGCGACTCAAACTTCGCCACGGCCGCCTCTACCTATCTCGAAGGCGTGCATCAACGATTGATCCATCCTTGTGCTATGATCTCCTCTCAGAGCGAGCTTCAACTTACCTGAAGGAATGCGCGAGGAATTTCGCCTGGCTGCCGAGCCCCGACCTGACGCGTATCTTTGCCCAAAGTTGTACACAGAAAGAGGTACTCAGCAAGGTGCGCCTGTGTCCGAGCCTCGCCGGGAGGGTCACACGAATGGAGTTGGCCCTCGGTGCCGAGAGCGACCGTGAGGACAACGAAACCGCAGCCTCTACTACCAACAATTGATCTAGGAGCAGGGCTCCAGATCCGGTCTCTCTGGTCGCCACCATGGACCTCGTCGCCCAATCGTTCCTCAGACGTTGTTGTCGGATTTGGCCAAATGACACTATGATTTTTCGCTGAGCTTGTCTATTCATCTTATTAGCCCGGTCCACGTACTACAGAATTGCTGCGTATCTGGAGAGCGGCAAATCAGTTCAACACGGCCTCGCATGTGTTGTCTCAGCAACGCCAGTCAGCTGGATGAAGAGGGAGGAAGACGGACTGCTCGGTCCCCTACCTCAAACTTGAGTGGACCTCCAGGGAGGCAAAGACCGCTGGCCCTCTGGGCTGTCAGCCGTGTCCACAGCGCTGGGCCAAGTAGAGGTGCCTTCGAGATCGTGCGTTGGTACAGGGCCCCCCTTGCCTTCTTTGCTGAAATCCTTGGTCGCATCAAGGCATACTTCAGGCCAAAGATGAAGCCAGGGAAATGAGGCGCCTAGCCCAGAGTGTACACTGACACCTCTGGGACTCACTTGGCCATGCTTGCGCACTTTAAGCATTGCTCAGTGCTATCAATCCTCTGAGGTTTGTCCCCGCTCTCGAGTTCACTCAAGCTGCACGCAGCATGCTCGATGGCTCCGCACGGTGAGTCAGTCCTTTTGGATTATCAGAAGTGAGCTTGATAGTGCATGGAGTCTCCACGGCACGCTAAGCAGGAACTCCACAACAAGTACGGCGTTGGACATCTCCGGTGACAGGTGAAGATGGAGTCGATTGGCCTTCCTTCATCTCCACAGTACCTGCTATATGACGTCTTCGCCACGGACACGTACGTGTTTTCGTAGCAGCTCCCTTGATCCCATCTGACCGTGATAGGTAGGTGTGTACACAGAGCGAGCATCATGAATGTGATAACTCCCTCTCCCCACCCCTCCGCTGTCAGGACTCACTTTCACTCATCCTCTGGCATATCGCAAACCTAAAGCCGCTCGAGGTGTCAGTTTCTCTACGATGGCATTTCATGTACTTTCGTCCATCCGCAGAAACCAGCAGCATAATGCAACACGGCGGTGGCGAGTTCCTATACAAGGCAGGGAATGTCTATTCATTATCATAATCATGATCGTTAAACAGCTGTACAAAAGGCTCATGGGCCGGTACGTCAACGGTCGGCCCCCTCCTCATCTTCAAGACCTTTCATCACTCCGTCCAAAACTCGTAACCACCCGGCGAGCTCATCCCCCTCAAACTCATCCAACATCTGCTTGACGATGATGTCCGCGCCCTCGGCGACCCGCAATATCCTCACAGCTTGGGTGAACCCCTCGGTCTGCTGACGCAACATCGCGGGCGTAAGGCTTTGGTTCACGATGACTGGCATCAGCCGAGGGCGATCTCGATCCCATCGACACGACTACTCACCAGCCTCAACTTCGACCGCCGCATCGCGTATACCCGCCTTGCGTGTCCCACCCCAGTGCCAACACGTCCACAGCCGGTCCGCTTCCGGTCCGTCCACCAGACTCTTCCGTAGCGCCTCCTTAATCTGCCGCAGTGCCGCTTGTCTGTCTTCCACAGAGATCGTGCCGGATTGCGCATACGCCCGGTCAGGCAGGTACGGTTCCTTGAACGGCGTGCGGAAGCTTGAACCCTGCTGGTGAGCCGTACTGAGCTTTCTCTTCCGGCCCGTCATCGGTGGCGCAGCTGCTTGTCAGCTTCGAGTCCGGTTTGATCAACTATAATTGCTTACTATTGGTATAGTAGGAATACGGTCCTCTACCAGTAATCGGCGTGACGGCGCGGAACGCGTCCTTCTGGCGCTTCAGTTTGTCCGGATCGGCCTCCCTCGGTTCAGCCACAGCATATTGCCCAAAGTCGTGCATGTCGACGGTCATCGCTGGTCTATGCGGACGACTCGAGTTCAAGAGGGAGGGATGAGCGGTCCGAACGGTCTTGGTGCCGCCGCGGCTTTTAGGGCGGGGACAAGGGGTCTCGTTGGCGTGCATTGTAGCGGGTGCTAGCATAGCAGGGGTCTCTGTGGTAGCATGAGATATTCGTAACGGTGCGCGATAATTGGCCGTCGATGGCCCAGCATGGTTTGACAGGCCTGGCCCATCTGAGTCTGCGGGGACGGTATATGCGTGTTGCTGAATCGAGGGGTCGAGGTGCTGATGATCCGCCGGCGATGAGACCGACGAAAGGCATGATTCTTCCGGGGGCGGGGGGTCTGCGACCATTCCCAGTTGACCGCTTGATTGCGCAGGCTCCTGGACCGCGCTGCCGGGTCGAGGTTTCGCAGAATCTGCAGGCCAATCCATCCAATCTTCCCGCTTCTCGTCGATGTCTCCCCAGAGCAACGCGCTTCCGTGCAGGTTGTCAAGCGAAGCACCCGGAGCTTCTTGACTGGATAGAGCCATTGTCAATTTTTGATCTCTGCTGTCACGAGTAACCCCCTTCTCCTTCCCCGCCTTTCGGATTCCACCGTACCGCCTCAAAGACGGTTCGTCCTCGACCGGATCGCTGGTGATCTTTGCAGCGGTACCGTGCAATGCGCGAAGGCTCCCGAGAGTGCCAAGCGGAGCAGCCGAGTCAAACTTGCCCTCTTGCGTTGCCTCCTGAACGACGTCCAAATGCGCCGCATCATCGGTCGATCGCGTTTGGACGATCGGTCGGACGGCCTGCGAGCAAACATCTATGTCCTCGGTGAGCGCGAAAGCGCGACGTCGGACTGCGCCAGGGTTGCTGCAGACCTGGAGATGAGCTTTGCAGCGGCATCAAGACACCTGCAACTTACATCACACATCTTGTTGCAGTATGCTTCCAGAACTTCTTCTTTGCTCGCATCCATGACTTCACCGAAGTAGCGACAAATTGCGACATGTCGACAAGTCCGGTCGTCTTCCGCAAAATGCTGCACCTGCGGGGTCAGGACCCGTCTACCGCTCAGCCTAGGATGAACTCACAGCCTTGAAAGAGTTAAGCATACGGGTTTTCGCCAGCAGAGACTCCTCCTCCGACATCTTCGTCCGCGCAGCTGGGTCCGAGTGAACGTCGCCGGCTTGGGAACGCAGGTATCTGGCATCCTCTCTCGCTGGTATCAGCCTCATGTCGTGTGATGTACCGGTCTCACGAACAGTAGAAGAGGACACATCGGGAAATCTGTCCCGTCAGTATGGCCTAACGGAGTGCTGCACTCGTTTACGCACATGCCCATCACGTCCAGCTCGTCCAGTCTCCTGATAGAAGCCTGTGATCAGCTGTGGACACATGATGAGATGTGAGACCCACCTTCGAATGTCTTGGGCATATCGTAGTGGACGACATACCGTACATGTGCTTGGTCGACGCCCTGTACAAATGAGTGAGGCTCGAGGTAGCCCGTCGAGGGCCATAGCCCAAAACTCACCATGCCGAATGCAATTGTCGCGACGATGCACTCTATTGCACCATCCTTCCACATGGCCAACAAGGCGTATCTTCGTTCATCGCTCAATTTGGCGTGGAACGCCCTGGCCCTGATGCCACGCTTCACTAGCTCTTCGGCTATCTCTTCACACTTCTATCAGCCTCATCTCTTGAACGCAGCTATTGCTCACCGTGGCACGCCGACGGCAGTAGACCAAGCCTGACACCGTCTTGGACTGGATGTTGTTCGCTACGTTCCGCTTGTGAGCTTCCGGTCGGTATCGATGGATGAAGTCGGCGAGATTCGTCACTTGTTCCTCTTGTCGAGCTGCGCCCTGATACCGGACCTGGCGATAAGCGCGACCTTGTATGCTTGTCCGGCAGACTCACTTCGTAGAAGAGATTTTTGCGGTTGAAAGGTTGCACCCATTGCGCATAATGGCCCGATCTCATGCCTAGTGTGTCGCGGATGTACTCTCGGGTATCCTCGGCTGCGGATGCGGTGAACGCCTGATGATCAATGCAAGAACGGCCGCAGTCGCGCACGTACTGAAATGGGAACGTCCTTAAACCGTTCGCGGAACTGTCCGAGCTCCCTGTAGACCTAACGATCAGAGCCGTACATTTTCATTGGATGACACTTGCCGATCTAAACGTCGTGCCCCATTCCTGACATCAGTTCAGCCTTGGCAGAGCGATCACCAGACTTACCTGGATGACATGTGCTTCGTCAACCACCAAGCGATTCAGCTGTTTCTGCTCATATGCCCGCTGGATATCTGCTCGAATCTTGTTGCTGAAAAGCGTTTCTGGAGTCATGTATAGTAGCCGAATCTCCGGGTGTCCCATGCCTAGTTGGCGCTTGATCTGGGGATCAGTCTCGCTCATGAATGGGGCTTGCCGGAGCTGGCCTGCAGTACGCCGGGCTCACGTATTTCAGCTGATCTAGGCTGGACTTCTCGAACAACATCTCGGCGTTGATCCCCTTGGCCTTCAGACCCGACACTTGATCTTGCATCAAAGCTGTAATCAATCATCAGAATCAGCGGGGCAAGAACAGCCTGCTCACCGACCAGAGGCGAAATGACGATGGTGACGCCAAACTCGAGGGTGACAGCGGGGACTTGGAAGCACACACTGTCATCAGCTAAATGCCCTCGGCGGCCAAGCAGGTGTGAACTGACGATTTGCCGAGACCCGTCGGCATGACCGCCAGGACATCGTCCCCCTTCATGACGCTCATGCATATGTCCAGCTGTGGTCCGCGAAAGTCGGCATGTCCCCAATCTGATGTCAGCGAATGTTCCGTCTGGATAAGGGCCACATAGCACGTGGGGGCCAAACCACTCACACAAGTTCAGGTGTCTCAGCAAAGCCGGCTCATTCTCCTGTGCCGATAGAGTCTTCTTGAACTGGCGTTTACGGGGGTGGAAGTTGTTTCTCTCAAACTGGAGTGAGCCCGATCGAGCTCCGGAACGGCGTTTGATGGTGACAGTCACTCACTTGACTCGAGGCCAAAAGGTTGGCATAGCCCACACATGCCGGAGTACTCGGAGGCTCGCGGCAAGTCTGAACCGCCTGATTAGCGAGCTTGATCTCGGTCAAGAAGTCGGCTGGGTCACATTGCGAGAACTCGTTGTTTGGATTGATCTCCCCTAGCTGGGAGCCCGCCATGGTGTCACCAGAGATACCAATGTGGCGGGCTAGGAAGAGCGGCTACGGTTTCGCAATCAAGTGGGAAAGAATGGTGAGTGAGATTGGCGGTGGCGGCGGTGGTGGTTGACTGGACTGGTTCTGTTGATTTGTGCCGGGAAGTCAAAACGACGCGTGGGGGAGCCTGACACGGAGCAGGACTCTCAGGCACGCGCTTCATAATGAGCCTGACGTCGGCCAAATGCCCCTATTCCAGGCACATCGAGTACATATGCAAATGACGATGCGGGGAGGCCCGATTCCAGTGAAGGTTGATACGTCATCCCATAATCCCATCACGGTTCCCCCCCTCGTCGTTGCAATCCCAAACGCTAACCTCGGAGTAGCGACGTTAATACATGAGCTTACACGTCTCACCGCCCGTCATTCACCATCCTCACATCTGCTCCCTCATGTCTGTAGCGTGCTCTCGCTGATCGACCGTCCCGACCCTCTCACATCGCCCAAAGAACAAGGTGGCGAGGAGACCTCACGCGTGACATCACAATACAAACACGTCAGTCCAAGTGGACTGGAAGCAGTCTTTTGCTGTAGAGCTGGTCCCTGATGTACAGACTTCAGAGACCTCGACACATCATTGCATCTTGTCCCATCATGTCCGATCCATCCTCGTCACAGCGAGCGGCGCGAGCATCGCCCCCCGCGTCAACAGCGTCTTCACCGAAATCGACATTATCGCCCGACCAAGCCCACACTCAACCCCCTTTTCCTCCCAAGGGTGTCTCGCCCAATCCCGGCTCGACCACTGCCGCCAAGCAACCATATCACCCTCACGCCGAAGATGTTATCAATGCAGCCGCGACGCATACCATGCCGGACTATCCGGCGCCGAGCGTCCAGCAAGCCGATAATGGGGACAAGGACGTGTCACGCGAGGGAATAGACCAACGTCATCTTGGCGATCAGCATCATCGTTCTCAGGGAGATATCTCGTCCCCGCAGCACCGCTCCCAACGCATTGCCGAGGAGGTCGACAAAGACGAGTCCGAGCGACCGCCGAAGAGCCCCGCGGCGGTAAAGCGCGCCGCTGAGAAGGTAGACGACGAGCAGGCGGACTCCGAACCCTCGCAGGAAGATCGAGACCCCGATCAGCAGCCGCTCATGAAGGGCACTCCGCTGGATGAGCTGAAGACGCCAATGCTCGAGCGCCCAGGACGCGGCATGCTCTCACGAAATCCACCCGAAGATTCTGCGGTCGATGCCGGTCGTGCCGACGAAGCAGCGACAGCGGTCGCTGGCAAGACACAGCGTCCCGGGTTCGGAGCGGGAAAGGAAATGGGCTCGGTGAGTCGAGTCTTCTGCATGCTTTCCCTTGTGTTCGACCACTCTCCTCTGCTCCACCACTTTGTAAACCACATAGTTGTGGTGCTCCCAATAGTGAAAGCACCCTGCAGCTTGATCACAATCGCTCCCTTTCTGGCTGCGCCCTCTCCGTCATATCGGAGGTATCCTTTGACCTCTGCTGTTCATCCGTCTCATGCCGATCACACGCTGACCCGCCTTTCTCGCCACTTCTCATCGAACTTATGCCGTGTTCAACTGCCTTTTTTCAACCTCGCTCTCGACGCCGAATCGTCCATTTCTCATCCATCATGACGGTTCTGTCACTCTTCACCGAGCAGATCCGAATGGGCGCGTCCGCTCTAGTCTCGGCGCTCAATGCGGTCCCTTGGGAAGACGATTCAGGCGAAGATACCGACTCCAGTGACGACGAGACTTCGGGTCAAGCTCGCATCACCGGGAAGCCAGGTCGCCCGCAGGGTGCGTCTATGGGCTTCAGTATGCGATAGAAGACTGATCGTGTAGTCTCCCGGCTGCATTCGTCGCTTCATACCATCCGACCCATGATGTCACCTCGCAATGACGAGGGTTTCGACATCCCGGACCAACCTCGAGTGGGGTCGTACTTTCCCTCGCAAGGCGACAACCGGGTTCAACAAGGCCAAAGCGGCTACACACATCACTCCCTACACTTCCCGTTCCGCAAGAACACCGTCGCTCGGAAAGCTCGGTCGCCTGGTCCGTCAGAACTTGCATATCAGTTCGCCGGCCGACCGGCCCAGACTGTCCCGCTAGAGGATATTCCCCCTGTCGTGCAGGAAGAACCGAGACCTCGTAGGGCCAGCGACGACAGCACCATCACGAGCAGTACCGTTGAGAGCGAGGATGGTCTTCCAGCAGGAGTGGGCAGGGATGTGGTCGCGCAGCAAGTGGAGAAGGAGGGTCAGATTGCCGAGCAAGAAGAAGTAGCCGAGATTGTCCGGGCCGAGGAAGAGGACACTCTGCCGAGTCACGGCGACTCGAGCCTCGGTGGTGACCTATCTACGAGGAGCAGCCGGAGGACGCAGCAAGACGAGAACGTCGGCGCTGCGCTGCGGGAGGGAACTCCGAAAGATGAGGTCGTGGAAGACCGTATGGCCATGAACCCGCAGGAGAAGAAGCGGCTCAGGAGGGAGATGCTGGCTGAGCGATTGCGAGAGGTGTTTGGGCTGGATGAGCGGGAAGAAGTCCTTGAGGAGATGCGGTGTTGGCTCCTGAGGAGTGTCAGTGAGTACCATACTCGTGCTTCCATGCGGTGTGGTTGCTTATAACAGTGCTGAAGGGGTACATGTACCTCACTCCGCGGCACATCTGCTTCTTCGCCAAGATGCCGGACAAGGAGGTGAGATGTTCGGCTATCTATGGGGATCATAGCTCACAGGCAGAACCTCATCGTCAAAACTGGCCCGCTTAGCAAGAAGAGCTCGCGAACGAAGATGTACACCAAATACTGGGCGGTGCTCAAGAACGACGTGCTGAGCTGGTACGAGTCTACTGCGGTGAGTATTCAGTCATCACACGGGGCGGGCCAATACTGACGACGAGGACCCGTATTTCCCTAAAGGCAACATTTCGCTGCAGTACGCCTCGTCGTGTGACCCGGCGGATGAGACGCGCTTTAAGCTCCGGACGAGCGAGCGGAGCTATACTTTCACGGCTGATACGGAGGCGAGCCGAGATGAGTGGATCAAGTCAATCCAGAAGGTCATGTTCAAAACACAACACGAAGGCGAGAGCGTTAAGGTGCGTTGAGAGGCCTGTCGCAGCGGGCTGAGTTAATGGTAGTTGATCATCCCTGTCCACGCTGTATATGAGATTGAGAAGTCGCCCACGTTGGAGTTTGCGGAGACCATCGAGGTGAGCTGGTACAATTATCCGGAGCCGTACCGAACTGACTTCAGGTCAAATGCGTCGACCCGGAAGACCAAATGTCGATGGATAGCTACTTCTTCGCTTCATTCCAAGATTCCGAGCGAGCGCTGTCGTCGATTCAGCGAGTACTGGATGAGCGACCGCCGAGCGATCTACCCCGGCCGGCCAGCCCCGGCCGCATCGCTAGCTATCAAAGCGAAGAACATCCGCCGAAGGAAGAAGACGCCGGTCCACTTGGCCTCAAGAAGCTGGGATCGGTACTAAAGCCGCTTGTGTCGCGCGCGAGCGAAAAGACGGACGAAACGGCCCATTCGACCGATGACGGCAAGAAGTTCGGTCTTTCCATTCCCTTCATCAGCAAGCACAAGCCGTCACATGATAGTTTGGAGACTCTGCACGTCGAGGGCGAGTCAATCGAGAAGCCGGAAGAGGGTGACTGGGATGGATACCCACCTCGCCAAGCTGGAAATCCTCCAAAGGGCATGGGAGAGGACAAGGGCTGGGGAGGATGGATCAAGAAGCCCTCCAAGATCTTTGGGTCGTCACCGTCATCTTCCAGCTTGCACGGCAAATCCCCGAGCGGCTCAAGCTCGGCGTTGGGCAAGACGCCACCAGGAGGACAATTGTCGGCTGCTCCCTCGGCTAGGACCCGGACTGGCCGCGGGAAGCGGGAAAGCGTCACGGAGGTAGTCGAGCCTCTTGTGGACGACTCCGACTCGGGCGATTCTTCCGGCGACGAGGAGACACCCAGCGGTGGACCAAGGATGTCGTTTGGCAGCGAGTCGAGTGTGGCTCTGGGCAGGAATTCGCAATATAGCTTGATGGAGAGGAGCGAGAGTAACCAGCTGGAGGAGGACGAGACTGCGCGCAAATTCCGGGCGGTCTTCTCCCTGCCTGAGAAGGAAGAGCTCATCGATCGTGAGCCTTTGTTTTGCCTGCAGGACAAATCTAACGGCAGATTTCCCGGGATGCTTGTATCGGGTCCTTCCCGTCTCGGGCCGATTCTTTGTGTCGACCAACTACTTCTGCTTCCGATCCTCGCAGCTCTTGTATAAGACGAAGATGATCATTCCCATCCGGGACTTGTACGGTCTCAAGGCGCAAAAGGCCTTTCGGCCCGGCCACTCGGGATTGATCATCGTCCTCAAGGGGCACGAAGAGCTCTTCCTGGAATTCACGTCCTCGGACCGCCGCGCGGCATGTGTCTCGCTGCTCGAAGAGCGAATGGAAGACGTTTGTCTACGCTCGCGCCCCGACGCGCAGAACCCGATGTCGCCGGAGCGGTCGAGCGAAGACGTCGCCATGCGAATCATGGAGGACTTGGACGAGTCTGCGCCGCTTGAGGCCCGGACGAAAGAGGTTGGGACGCCTTCGATGATGTTCGGTTCGACGACAAGCACATTCCTCGAGTTCAAGCCTGAGCCGATGCGCATCACGTGCTTGACCATCGGCAGTAGAGGCGATGTGCAGCCGTATATCGCGCTCTGTAAGGGACTGCAGGCCGAGGGGCACCACACGCGCATTGCCTCGCATGGGGAGTACAAGGATTGGGTCGAGGGTGTGAGTCGTTCGACACTTTGGGGAGGTGGGATGAGCTGACGGATAGCACGGCATCGAGTTCGCGAGCGTTGGAGGCGATCCGGCCGAGTTGATGGCGATGTGCGTCGATAATGGCATGTTCACCTATTCGTTTATGAAGGAGGGCTTGCAGAAGGTAGGCAGGCCTGGCTCGGCAATGTTGTGCGACGACAACAGGCGCTCACACCAGTTCCGAGGATGGCTGGACGACCTCCTCACTTCATCATGGGAGGCATGCCAGGGTTCTGAGCTGCTCATCGAAAGTCCGAGCGCCATGGGCGGTATTCATATCGCTGAAGCCCTGCGGATCCCCTACTACCGGGCATTCACCGTGAGTCACGCGCAAGGAGGCTTCCCCCCCGCAACAGCCGTCATCGCAGAACCCGCGCTGAACTCAGATGCCCTGGACGCGCACGCGAGCTTACCCTCATGCCTTCGCTGTCCCAGAGCATAAGCGTGGAGGAGCGTACAACTACATGACGTACACGATGTTCGACCAGGTCTTCTGGCGGGCGATCGCGGGACAAGTCAACCGGTTTAGGAGGAAGGTGCTGGGCATTGAGAGCACCAATTTCGATAAGCTCGAGCAGCACAAGGGTGAGTCGGGGCTTTGAGATGCTGGCGACCAGGGGATTAGCAGCTTATACCAGTTCCATTCTTGTACAATTTCTCGCCGAACGTTGTTCCACCCCCGCTGGACTGGACCGAGTGGATTCACGTAACTGGTGAGCTGCACACATGCGCGGCAACTGCAGAGGTTGACGGCTAGGCTATTGGTTCCTCGAGAACGCGGAGGAGTCAGCAAAGAAGAACAAGAAGTACAACCCGCCCGAGGGTATCGTCGAGTTCATCGACAAGGCGCACAGCAGCGGCAAGAAGGTGGTTTACATGTGAGCAAGGAATCCATCCAATTGTGGCTCAAGCTGACTCATAGTGGCTTTGGGTCGATCGTCGTGTCCGATCCGGAAGAGATGACGCGCTGTGTTGTCGATGCTGTGGTCGAGTCCGGCGTGTACGCGATCTTGTCTAAGGGATGGAGTGATCGTGGATCCAAGAACAAGGGTGAAGAGAAGGGCGACTCGGAAGGCGCGGACGGGATCAAGTATCCGGACGAAATCTTGTAAGCTTACACCGCCGCAGATTGGGTGAACAAGGACGGCGCTGACGGACAGCCCGATCGACTCGATTGACCATACGTGGCTCTTCCCCCGTATCGACGCCGCTTGCCACCATGGTGGCGCCGGATCATCCGGCGCATCCCTCCGAGCCGGTATCGTGAGTTATACAACAGGCATACATGGCACTATGCTCACCCGAAGCCGACCATCATCAAGCCGTTTTTCGGTGACCAGGCTTTCTGGGCCGAGCGGGTCGAATCTCTCAACGTCGGATCGGCCGTTCGCAAGCTTACCTCCGAGGCGCTCGCGGAGGCGCTCGTCAAGGCTACGACGGATGAGAAGCAGATTGCTAAGGCGAAGGTGGTCGGTGAAATGATCAGGAAGGAGAATGGTGTGTCAAGGGCTATTGAGGCGATCTACCGTGACCTGGTTTGTTTCGCGTCCTGTCCCCTGACCTTTCATTCTGAAACTATCATCCCTCAGTATGGGCGAAATGTTTGGGACAAGGGCTGACGGACAGGAATACGCCAAATCACTTATCAAGCCTGCTCCATCCGAGAAGGTCGAGCAGAAGACCCTCACAGGGTTTCTCCCGTCAATCAGTAACGACGTGCTCCACCTGACCAAGTCGAAGTCGCATCCGCGTGAGAAGAGCGTAACGAGGGTGAAGGAGGAGGACGGTGCAGAAGTGAGCGATGGAAGCTGGGACGTGCTGTCCGAGGATCACGAGCACGGAAGCGGAAATCCGTCAGCAGCCGGCGAGCACGAGGACTTGTCGGCTAGTCCCGAGCAGGCTATCGGACATCAGAGGCGCGGGAGCGACGCGAGTGCGTCGAGTGGGAAGACGGGGTCTAAGGGGAGGTTCAGTGCAGGTGGGCTGTTGGGAAAGGTCAGGGAGAAGGTGATCCCGTCGTAGGGGCGTGCAGAGCTCTGCGGTCACGCGAGGAAAGGAGAAGGACGGATCTACTAGGTGTGATCTCTTGGTTGCCGCAGATAAGAACGGGTCTCTATGGGGAGCGAGGAGAAGGCATAACAATACACGGGGACATAAACACGTAGAACGGGAATAAAAGGCGGCATACGATACCCGATTGAGATCCGGGATGTAGCGAAGAGACGCGAATGAACGGTCGGGTGTTGTAGATTCACTTACATCTTTGTCAATGCATACATATGCCTGCACATGTAGACCTGTGTCCCTGCCACGTTCCGGCCAACCGATCGAGCTGCGTGAGCCTGAAAAGGGCGCGGAGGTCATGTCCCGCATGCAGTGGTCCTCTTCGATGCCGACAATCCTGCGGCCTTGAGCGAATCCCAGCGACGCGGCTCGGGACATTCTCGCAGGGCTTCGGTTCCCGAACCGCACGTTATTGCTCATGTAATGCCAGGTCGGGCAAGCGCCAGCCAGACTCTGTCCACCATGGTTGGGTCTTGTCCTTCCATGACCAGCACTGCGATGATCACCTGGGAAAGCGGATTCCGAGTTTCACGCGATATGGTACCGATGCATGCGCCTAGGCGTCGAAGGGGTAATGAACAACAAATGCCGGCGTGTGGGTCTGGCTTCTCCGCTTCTCCTCTAATTCTCCTCTGACGGACGGTCTTCCTCGATCTTCCAGTGATCGTAGCGCAGTCGTCGCCTATCCCTCCAGCTCCTCCGCGGCGGCCTTCTTCTGCTTGGCGAGCTTCTTCATCCGGCGGATGTAGCTGTTGTTGCGAGATGACGAGTATCGAGGCGGAGCGAGAGGTATATGTAGAACAGAAATGAGCGGTGGTCAGCTTGCACTTTGCATTATCGTCACTCCCCGCCCGGCCCGGCTCACTCGTCATATTGGCACCTGCCGTCAGCTTGGACCTCGTCGCCGGAGAAACGGAAGCTCACTTCTCGTACACGTGCTTCTCGTCCTCGCATTTCCACGGGAGATACAGCTCCTTATGCCGACAGACATTCAGGGGGATGAGCAGGCTATTGTCAGTCCGCCAGTCGCGCGCCTCGCGGTCGGGACGCACGCCGAGCAGTTGTCACGCCATTGTAATGGAACCTGGTGCTTGTTGAGCTCGGCCTGCGATGCTGTCGTTGACGAGACCATGTTGACGTAGATGAATGGGGCTGATGTATTGAGCTCGAGTGGATTGGACGGTCGTCAACTGAAGCTCGACCGACGTCGAATGCGAGAGAGAGAGGCGGCGAGCGCCGCTGCGGAGACGCCGTCGCTCGCATGGCGGAATTACGTGGACGAGCGGGAGATGTGGCGGAAGCGACCCGGATTGGTGCCTGTTTCAGAGTCCATTGGGCCGGTCTCCTTGACTTCGACCAGACATCGAAGCGCGACTTGGGGGAAGTCGAGACTTCCAGCGTCGACAAAGGGAGCAAGTCAGCTCTCTGCACTGGACGACACGCATCTCCAAGTTGATGCAGGGTACAGTATCAACGAGATGCACTGGACTACGCGTACTATCGGCGCTTAAACACGATCACGAAACGAGGGGTAACGAAGGTGGTTGGACAGCTCATCGTGATGACAACGATGCACAGCGTTGGTCGGACAGAAGTCGGGTACCGACTCTGTTGCCCTCCCTTTGCGTCCTCGCTGATTTCGACTCTGCCTTTTTGACTTCGTCTCAGCTTCTCACCGCGCTACGCTCTTCCTTGCATTCCCCACCGAACTCTTCTCGTCTTTCACTCCCCGGGCTGGCTCGCACACATCAGCGGAGCTGGATCATTGCTCACGTTGCTTCTCGGCTGGTCCGGACTGTCGATTCTTTCTCTCGCGGCAAACACTCTGACCGTTTGAACGGCCCACAGCCAGCATCGTATAGACGACGTGACGACACAAAAACACGCAACGGCACAACGGCATGAAGACGAGTGCGATCGCCGTGGTACTTGGCTGGTTGGGGGCCATGGTCTCGGCGATGCCGGCGGAGGAGCCCTTACATGCGCTGCCCTTGCGCCGACTCCCGCCAGTACGGAACTTGGAAGTGCGTATGACCGGTTTCTGAGGTCACGAGTCCGGCTCACACGAAGCATCCGGTGATGGCGTTTCAGAGGCACCAGAATGCCGCGGTAAAGCGGCTTCACGCGATGAGTACATCCATAGCCTGTTGAAAGTCTCCCATGCTAGGATGCTGAGTCGCAGCGGGAGCCGCATATCCCTCGGAGGGGGAATTTTATAAGCGTACAATCGCTCGAGTGAGCATTCAAGCCGGCGACTATTTGGGGGGGATTCAGGTGACGGAAGCGAGATGAGCTCTTGTCCGGCGCCATCGGAGAGAGGTTGGGGTTCCCGGCTGAGGCGAAGAAGAGCGTGTCTTTGGAGTCGGGGGCCGTGGAGGGCAGGAAGAGGGTTTGGTTTCCGCCCGGGGTCCTACCCACGATGACCGAGAGCGAAGGTGCTTCGCAGGAAACGGGCAAAAACAATCAGAAGAGGATGTGGTTCCCGCAGAACGACGTACCTGGTGTCGAGGTGGCCAAGACCAAACGTCAAACGGCACCTGCGGCAGCGACGACCACTGTCACCGGTGCGTTCTCGCTTCCAGAGACGTTGTCGGTGCCCCGTTGACGGTAGCCTCGGGTAGCAACGCTGGCGGTTTCTCTCGAGCCAGCTTCCAGGCGCTCATGACGCAGAGTCTACTCAACTCGACTTCTGAGCTTGTCCAGGGTGGTCTGCCATATATCATCGAGTTCAATGATATCGGTGCATGCTTTGAGCCTTGATCCAGGTGGGACTGACGAGCAGGTTACCTCATCGAGGTACAGATGGGGACACCATCGCAGACGTTCTTGATGCTGGCTGATACCGGCTCTGGGGATACTTGGGTGCACTCGACGTGAGCTCGATAGGCACAAGTGCACCTAGCTGAGACGCAGAGACTGTCGAGCTTGTGGTGGCCACCTTGCTCTGGGTCCAGAGACAAGCAGCACATTCCGTGAGCAGCTAGGCTACTCAGGCAGCAGCAGCCGAGCACTGACAAACAGGCCTGTTGCAGACACCGTGGTCATCACCTATGGTTCTGGTGCCGCTGCGGGGCTCATCTGTGCCGACACCATGAGCCTTGCCGGGATGACGCTAACGGACCACATCTTCGGCGTCAGTACCCAGGTGAGCTTGCAGCGCGGGAGTCACACGCAACCGGCTGTTGCACAGCTATCTGTGCAGTTCTCAGCGGACACTGTCCCCTTCGACGGGTTGATGGGTCTCTCTTTCAGTGTGAGCTCTCCCCATAGCCACCTCGTCTGACGTTCAGGCACTCTCGAATCAACGAGGACTCACGCCCATCGAGGCGCTGAAGGAGAAAGGCGAGATCAAGCAGACGGTACTGGGTATCGCCCCTCGGTCGGGTCTGTGCATGATAGGGGCATCGTATACCCCGAGGATTCCTGACACGCAGCCGACGGGGAGAACAATGGCGAGCTCGTCTTCGGCAACGTCAACGCCGCCAAGCTCGACACATCCACTACTCAAACTGTCCCTGTCAGCAGCGACAACGGTCACTGGCAGGTTGACCTTGGCGCTGTGACTGTTGACGGTAACGTTGTCTTGACGGCGCGTCAAGCCATCCTCGATACGGGCACGAGCTTGATGGTGGCCCCCGAGGCCGATGCGAGGGCGTTCCACGCTCGGATTCCGGGCGCAAGGGCGTAAGTGTAGCGCGTACTGTCCAGTTGTTGGTGATGCCAAAGCGCTGAAGGTCAGGCTGCAGGGCGGGATGTTCTCGATACCGTGTACTACGGACACTATCATCACGCTGACATTCGGCCAGGCGGCGTTCCAGATCGATCCAAGAGATATGCTCTTCCAGCCGATGACGAACAACCTGATGGGTCAGTGTATCTCCAGTCTGTCTGCGGGGAACATCGTCGATGACCAGACGTGGCTGCTCGGTGGTGAGTCGATGTCCACGGCTCATAGACACATGCCTTCCCAATGCGCGTCACCGGAACCAGCCAGACTGATGGGCAGACTCGTTCCTGAAGAATGTATACATGGTGACCAATGTCGAAGCCAGGACGGTCTCGCTGTCGGGCAGGGCAGACGTCGGAACCTCGTCTTCGTTCGGTCAAGGCGGCTCGGCTGCCACCGCGGGTAATCCCAGTGATGCTGGCGAGCCTGGAGGGGCGACTGCACAGGGGACCAGAACACAAGCTGGTGTAGGGAACAACGTCGCCGTGAACCCGTCGACGGCCAACAACCGGAGCGAGAGCCATGCGTCCGAGGTCCATAACGCTGCAGATGGCTGGTCCGGCGTCATCGGGATGGCAGTAGGAGCTGCAAGCCTCATCATGTGGGCGTAGACCTTTGCGTGTCGCCTACACGACCAGCAGCAACTGTTCAACGATAAATCGGAACGATCGTCGTCACATGATGGAGACAGTCCGTCATCACCTTGTCCAACAACACGCCTATTCCCATGCATAAACTTGTTGCCCCTTTCGATGGAAAGCGAGCCGTGCGGGCGGCAGTGGGTTACAGATACGAGCCAGAGAAGAAGGAGGACTGATGCTGGGACAGCGAGACTCGTCCGCCTCGAGGTCGCAACTTGGTCTGCCTATCCTATCGGGTCCGGCTGGCACTGCTTCCGCACACGCGTGCAGACAACTGCTCCAGTGATTTGAGGAGACTTCGCAGACTGACGGTGTGACCCTCAATTGCCCGCTGAGTGAGTCTGTCGAGGAGAGCCCACGGTTTTGGGGGGGAAACAGGCACGGGAACACAGGCATGGGACATGATCCAGGAAAGGGGAGGCAACCGAAATGCGATGGTGGTCACGCGCTGACATGATCACATCAGATCATGCTTGAGCGCCCGAGGTCATCTCCCCATCGTGCGGCGCGCGCACCCCTTCGTTCCTTATTGTTCATCTTTACGTAGCTGATACGGTTCCGGTCCGACGCGCAGCGCGCAGCACCGTCTTGGCCGACATTTGGAGCAGGGAGGGGGCGTGGGCGTGTGTAAGCATCCCACGCGTAAGAGCCGTAATAAACGCTTCGCACGTCCAGGCGCAGGCCAGGCTGGTCCGTCAGGATGAAGGAGTCGCACGTCTCTGCTGCTCCAATATCTCGGTTCTGATGGGGAAATTGTTCGGCACCAGCGCGGAAGTGCGATGCGAGGGGATGGGACCTGAAGCGAGCCCGCTAGTTTGGTAAAGCAGGTGGGGCCTTGCCTATCTATCCTGCCCGAAACTTACTGAACTCCACCACTTGCGCAGACCGTGGTGCCCGCCGCAGTCTGGTAACGGCCAACATGACGCGACGCGACCGAGGCACCCGCTTCCCGTGTCAACGCGTCTAGCACACACTGCACCGCGCTGCTTCGCACGATCGATCGAGAACATGATCTAGATTAGTCCCGACGAGCATTCGTGACCGGATGATGACGCTCCGTCAGGGCTCAAACCCGCTTCGCATCTACCTCAGGGTGTGAAGCGATTTTAGACTGCATGCGAAATTGTTCTTTGCCTGGTTATCGTCCGGCGGATCTTCCCGATACACGCGGCGTCTGCGCTGGGCATTCGGACTCGCTAAGACTGCGCAGAAGCCGACCTTCTCATGGTGACTGTCTCGTGCCCTGGGTTTCTGCAGCTCCCACTACCCGGCACCCGGCGAAGGGACAAGGGTACGGGATGAATGGACATCGCGCGACGACGGCGCGGGCATGCAATGTGCACAGGCAGTTATTGGTGGACACGGGCGGTCCCGCTTCCTCGGATCCACCTCGACCCCTTTTTAGCGCCGACCATCACGGAAGCGGGTCGCTCTTCCTTTAGGTGATCATGATCGATTCGGCTGTACCCGCTCCCATCACGTCACGCTCGCACTTTTAGCTATACATGTGTGCAAAACACCCTGTCCCCTCGTTTCCTCGCCCGGGCGACACGCACAGGCGATGCGTACTTCCATTTCGACAAGGCCCCGACGTGACAGCATGGTTACGGCCCCCTGGGCGCGGCGATCGTGCCGAGCAGGCGCGCGAATACCGGCGATGCGTTTGTACACCCAGGAGGAGCATGGATCCAAGCCACCATCTCCTGGCGCTAGTCCGGGTGGATGCGAAGCCTGCCCTGCACACATTGCGACCCGTCTAAAAAGTCACGTCGAGACCACGAACGACCTTCATTACTCCAGCGGGCGATGTTGCATTCCCGCTTGACATTCTCATCGCAGCATCCAAACCACCGTTGATCTGTGAATTGTAGTGTTCGACAGCGAGTGTCGACTACGGCTGCACGATGGAGGAGGCGCATAGCCCGATCTTCAGGGCCAGGGACGCTGCTGTCACGGGGGCGGCGCAGGTACAGCGCGAAGACCGACCAGAACACCAAAGAACACTCAGCTGGGGCTCGAGCGTATCCTACGACGAGTCGTGCCGGGTGTCTATACGGTCCGAGGGGACGTTCGATCAGCGGCAGAGCAGCAAAATGGGATCCGAGCATGAAGGTGAGTCGAATTTCGCTTTGACAGATGCGGCTCCCGACCGTGATATCATCCTCGATCGCTCGTTCTGTCTCGAACCTTGTTTGCGCCATTAACCATGAAAGCGGTTAGCGCGACGTCAATCTACATTGATATCTCGTCCTTGGTTACGACAGTCTCCCTGCCAAATAATGGCGACAACAATGGACATGCTGGGCAAGAATGCAGAGCTGATACGGCAGAACGTGGATCCTGGAGCCCGACAAATGAACGACACTCTTTATCCCTACCACGCATCTCATCTGCATCATCCGCTCCTTACTCCGCGCGGTCGTCTTTCTCTACGATGACGGCTCGTTCTAGATCGTTCTCGATCGGTTCAAGGTCGGTCGCATCGCTGAGCGAGACGGATGAACCACCTACGCCTACGCTCCCAAGTAAACGGCGGCTGAGTGGTGCAGACGCAAGACCCCCGATTCAGCAGGACACTTCGCGGAGCAGAGTTTCCATGGATGCCGCTTCGCCCGCGGAAGACATCAGCGCACACACGCCGCGGCAGGGATCGTGGAACTTGCGGTCACAGTCGTCACGTGCGATGCCGTCTGCTGGGGAGAGCTCGAAACGTCGGGGAAGGGTTTCGTTCGGACCGATGGAGACCTTTGACTGGACGACCGCTGGGCAAGACAACGTTTTTTCGTCGTCCTCCCGGTTGGAAGCAACCTCCCCGCCTCCTCGGCCTCCCCGTCGTCAGCCAATAACGACATTAGGGTACGGTCTTGCGCAGCAATATTGTCGGCCACAGAGCCAAGTTGGAGATCCGGAGCAAGAGGACGACTGGGAGGACACGCCACAGAGGACACCGACGGTCACGGCGGACGCTACATTGCGTTCTGCACCGGGCGTGAGGGGCGTGGGAGAGGGATGGGCCGGGGGACCGCAGTTGACCAAGACGTCATGGTGGAAGCGGAGAAAGAAGGACACGCATGAGGACGACCCGCTTGCGTTGTGGGATACGGCAGTGGAGGGCAAGGCAGACAACACCTCGCCGGTCAAGGCGCTGTGGAATCGGTCGGTGCAGGCTTTTGGGGGTTCGATGCCGCATCTCCCGCTCGAACGGCGGCGGACCGGCAAGAAGGAGAAGGGTAATCGCGTGTCGGAGGGGACCATCCATGAGGACGAGGAGCGCGAATCGGCCGGACGCCAGACATTACGGCAGCTTTTCTCGCGATCGACGAGCTCGTTGGCGCAGGCGGAGAAGCTGCCAAAAGTCAGGGATCGGATCCCGATCTCGTACTCCACCTCGCAACTGGTATCGGCCTCAATGACCTCTACGGGAAGAGTCATACCTCGCAGTCCGATCAGGCAGAGGGCGACCCTCGTCGGATCCGACACGGACCTATCGGTCTCCCCGACCATGTCGCCCGGGGAGCTTAGAAGGGTGGCTGGGCCGAGTGGGCCAAGACCGCCTTGGCGGCCGACGTCGTACACGAGTACCACTCGACCAGTCAACGAGAGTGACG
Organism: Papiliotrema terrestris; assembly: GCA_019857685.1. Classification (NCBI taxonomy): domain Eukaryota; kingdom Fungi; phylum Basidiomycota; class Tremellomycetes; order Tremellales; family Rhynchogastremaceae; genus Papiliotrema; species Papiliotrema terrestris. Next base: position 7,467 of record JAHXHD010001025.1, on the reverse strand, counting down.
CGGAGGACGACGGGTTGGCGACGCCAAAGATGGATCGGGATGAAAGTGGAGGTACGGCCTCGAGCGACAGTTCTGCGGCGCGGACGGACCGGTCCATTCACCGTACAAGCACTTTTGGCGCGGGGATGATCTCCGACGATCCGCCGGCCCGGATCGTTAAGGAAGAGATCGCTGCCGGCACATCAGGCATCGCGGACCGTACATTCGCGGCTGTTTCTGATGACTACTGGTCAGGGAGGCGGGATGGGCTGCGCGATTCGACCGTGGGATTCGACACAATCGCACAGTGGAGCACGGAGCCGAAAGAGCGCATAGCATTACCATCTCGCCGGCGGTCGATCTTCAGGAGGATTCAGAAGGTTTTGGGCAGCCCGCGATCGGCCAGCATGCGGCGGTCGGATACGCCTTCGCCGCTGAAGTTGTTCTTGAGGAGCACCACGCCCTCTGTTGGACGTACCACGCCTGTGCCGGGGCAATCAGCCGTGTCCCCCACGCCTACGCCTACGCCCAGAGTCGACACGCCCGCGCCACCTGCTCGGGCAATGACTGATTCATCATACGTGATCATTCACGAAGCGGTCAAGGAGGCTCTTGATACACCACCGCGCGCCCCGCAGCGGACTCAATCGGTCCGGCACAGGCGCCGGGCGTCTTGGATGAACCAGGGCGACGGGTGGATGAGGAGGCTGAGCATGTTGATGGAACAAGATGAGGAAGACCGGGATAGGTCAAATACCGCGTCGCCTACATCTTACCTCTCGCCCCGATCCCTCACGCCGGACAGCACGAACCAGGCATGGCGACAAGCGGGCCTCTCCAGGATACCGCCCCAGAGGAAGTCGTCGCTCCGGTACTGGGATGTGGCAGAAAAGGTCGGAGACGTGTACTCGCCAGCATTGACGCGGCTCACCACCACGGATTTGGACCTCCGTCTGGTGCTGCCCGAGGTAGGACTGGGGTTGGAAGACATCCTGGTCGACTCGAGGCGAAAGAGCATCATTGAGATGCTCGACCTGGATGTCGTCTCGAATTTCCCCTTTCCCGCTCCGCCATCGCGGGCACCAACGATGCCGAACCTCGACAGAAACCCGTCGACCGGATCGCGGCACGCTAGAAACGTTTCCGAGCCCAGCAACTCGCTCGCGCCCACTACGGGCCGCACGACGTCGCATGTCCGCAACGCATCCGAGCCTGTTGACTCGATGCCGTTGCTCGAGGAATCACGCTCGATTCCGCACTCGACCATCTCTGCTTCGTCGTCGACCTTTCCCGAGACGCCCCACATGACACGCGCGGACCTGTACGCACGTCGCGGGGAGCGTGATCATGGTTTGTCGCATAAAAGCTCCTCCACCAGTACTACGAGCTGGACAGACACGTCCTTGCACTTGCCCAAGGATGCCGCCGTGGAGGAGACATCGCTATATAACGCTCTCTCGAGGCTGTCAGATGTCTCTGAGCTTGGTGAGTGAACCAGGACTGATTGGAACGTCGCTAACGACCAGGTGCGGTAGTTGAGGCTGTGAAAATCCCGTCCATGGGCGGAGCGGCGAGGGCAAATATGATCACGACGCAGAACTGAGATAATGGTCCGATGTCAGCTAGGCTTTCGACTCCGGTAGCGTAGATTTTTTGAGCTGTATGCAGTAGAGCAGATGTAGATGTATGTTGTTTGATTGCTATGCTCAGGCTAAGTCGTATGGGACTCTTCGGATGATGTTGCCGCTTCGCGTGGAGTCGACACGTGGTTGGCTGCAACAAGCGCAAAGATGCAGGCAGGACGGGTGTTGAAGATGCCAGAGAACAGTCAGTAAGAGGCATCGCAGAAAGACGTTATTTCACGCTGCCGGAGAAGACGGCGACCTCCGCTTGAGACGGTCGTCGGTGGCGAATGATTTCGGTTGACGCGACTAACCATCAACCGACCTCCACACGCGTTGTACACAAAATCACTTCCCTCTAGCAATACAGTCCTCAGCATATCCCTTCGTCCATACTCTCTACATCTCGCTTCAACCCCGCTCAACCAAAGGACTCAAGTTTCCCTCTCGGAATCTCCGAGGCATCTCTCGTGATGCCCAAGTCCCTGGCCCACCTCATCCACCAAGTCCCACCCACCAACCCTCAGAACAACTCGATCCCCGACTCATGCGACGAAGAGTCCAGCGACGAGGAGGTGCAGCCCAAGCCCCTCTCAGTCGCTAAGACTGTCGGGGGGAAAAGATATGCTCCCTTGACTGGCTCTTCGGCCAAGGCTGGTCCATCTAGGATTGGTGGATCCGGAGCGGTAGGGAGCTCGGGGCAGGTACGGGTGGAAGCGACGGTCGGAACGGGCGGAAAGCTGGTGCCTCAGACTGTGAGATCGAATGTGCCTACCTGGTACTACACGGTCCAATGGTGAGCCTCTGGTCCCTCTCACGCATTACGGCGGAGACAAGCTCATGAACAGGCGTAAACCGCAAACGAAGAAAGTGAGTTCCTGGATAATCGTGAGGCGGGACGAGCTAATGTATAGCATAGTACGCACACGCTGCTCGGTGACATACAGAGAACTCACAATCAGAGACATGGGACGGAGATGCTTTCCTCCGGGTGGAGGGCAACAAGGTGACAATGATCACGGAAACGGGTGATAGGTGAGCTATTTCATCGGATGATGGTCTACGAAGCTTACGATAGCATGGCAACCTCTGCGTTGATCGGCGGTCTCCCAGAGTCCGGTAATGAGTTGCGCATCGGACAGTACGAGTGCGAAGTGGACAATGAGATCACAGTCGAAGAGTGAGTCTGGAGGACGCTGGGTCTGGGCTGAGGGATATCTCGATTGCGTGTCTTACATCAGGTTCAAGCAGAGCACCTGCATCCTCAACAAGCCCGCTCCGAAAGCCATGCACATGGGGTATGCTCCTTCGACATACGCTAAACCTTTCAAGCCTCCTACACAAACACATGCGCCCCGGCCACTTGGCGGTGCGGTGCCCGCCCGCGGATACACCAAGCTCCCCCACGCGCCTAGCTCGGACGATTTGGAACCCGATACGGAGTCCGGTCCATCTCGAGCAGGTTCATCGAGTCGTACGACCGATACCGGGCGCAGAGAAATTCCGGCCGACCGTTTCTATGCCGCTTCCAAACCGAAGGCGGATCGAATTGTCATCGGCGAGAAAAGCAGAAAGAAGAGGCTCGAATGGGGAGGGGCGCTACACGATCCGAAAGCAGAAGGTGCTGTGATAATGGAGAGACCAGATGAAGCGCAAGCCAGAAAGCGGTCAGTCGTCAACGTCCTTGGCGTATTGAGCTGACTTGTAGGGGGACCGAGATAGTTGATGTCGTCCTGGACCCTTTTCTGACTTCGAAGATGCGGGATCACCAGAAGGCGGGAGTCAAGGTGCGTACACTCGCAAACAAACAGACTTCAAGGATGCGCTGACGGCAGTTCATGTACTCATGTGTGATGGGTCTGTCTGGCGCGAATGCGACCGGCTGCATTTTGGCCGACGAGATGGGTCTCGGCAAGACCTTGCAGACCATTGCTCTCATCTATACTCTGCTCAGTGCGTTGATTCCTAGCTTCGAATCCCGGTGCTGACCAGCCAGAACAGTCCCCGTTCGAGAATGAAAGATCTATGTGCGTCGTCCAGAGCTTCGTCTTCACGTATTATGCTAACGACAGCATCGGCAAAGCGCTCGTCGTTTGCCCAGTGTCCCTCGTCGAGAATTGGAAGAAGGAGTTTCGCAAATGGTACGGCCGTTCATTTGGTCATTTAGCTGACAACAGGGTCCGACCTGATCAGCTCACTGTTGTGGCGGCAGATGCTACTGATCACGCCGTCAAGTCCTTCGTACACTGTCTGAAACTGGCTCGTACCTTGCTGACTCGCAGACTCACCATCGTGGCCAGCACGTCTTAATCATTGGTTACGAGAGGGCGAGTTGACAATAACCCGCTGGGTCACGAGCTAACCTCAGTTGCGTAAAGTCATGTGAGTAAACAGGCTGTTTCCCGGGGACCTGTCTTACCCGTCAGCAAGACGCTTGCTTCGTGCCAGCCACCAATCGATCTTATTGTCTGTGACGAGGGACATCGCCTCAAGTCCAAGGATAACAAGACAACTAAGATGTTTGAGCAGCTCCGCACCCGTCGGCGAATTAGTGAGTGTCGACACATGATGGCCGGCAAACGTCGTTTGCTAACATCTAGTTTTGTCTGGCACACCCGTGCAGAATGACCTGAGTGAATACTTCGCCATGGTGAGCCTGGATTGCGGCATTACTTGGCGCTCAGCTGACGACAGGTCGACTTCACCTGCCCAGGCTTACTCGGAACATACGCTCAATTTGTCAAGCACTACGAGAAGCCGATCATGGCCAGTCGTTCCGTTGGAGCCAAAGGGCAGAAGCTGGAGGATGGCAAAGCGCGCGCAGACGAAGTGAGTCGGTCCCGAGATCGATGGCGCGGGATATGGTCGCTCATCCATAGCTCGCAAATCTATCCAAGAAGTTTATTCTTAGGCGAACGGCGCAGGTACTCGAGAACTATCTACCGGCCAAGAGTTCGTCGACCAATGCTGTCTGGACGTGAATTGTGCTCATAACAGACGAATACGTGCTCTTCGTGGCGCCGACGGACATGCAAATGAGAGCCTATGGACGAGTCGTGGCTTCAGGGGAGCACGTTCTGCGAGGGGAGCAGCCTTTGGGCTACAGTGAGTCTGGAGTTTCTGCGGCTGTATTCTGCTAAGGAGCCGCGCTCACGTTTAGTTGATCTCATGCGCAAAATCTCAAATACCCCGACGGCAAGTTGGACTATCGATTTTGACGAGACGTCGGCTGATTGCAGATTTTGCGCCTGAAGAAAACGGAGGATAGCAGCCGATCCGATGACATGGTCCAAGTCACCCGGTCGGCGCTCCAGGAGATCCCTAGCGATCTGAATACAAACGATGTGGCAGCCAGCGGTATGTGCAAGCTGTCCGCCGTCTTGAAGCTCACAAGCAGGCAAGCTGATGGTGCTGGAAAAGATGCTCCATTCAATCTTCACCTCGACGGACGAGAAGGTTGTAATCGTGTCCAACTACGTCGTCACGCTCAACATTATTCAAGAGGTCTGCAAGGCGAGGAGATACCCTTACCTTCGTCTGGACGGCCAGACGCCGCAGAAACAACGCCAGGAGCTCGTTGACGACTTTAACAGAACTCGACGATCGGAGAGCTTTGTGTTCTTGCTGAGCGCAAAGGCTGGCGGAGTGGGCCTCAACTTGATAGGGTGAGCTGACTGATTGACGAGTCGGTGCACTGTATCTGATCCGCAGCGCATCTCGCTTGATATTGTTTGACAGTGATTGGTGCGCACCTCACATGCGGCTGCGCAGAATGATGGATTGATGGGCAGGAACCCTTCTACCGATCTTCAGGCTATGGCTCGTATCCATCGGTGGGTGACTTGAAGTGCGAGGAGACTCGGCTCACCCTGCAGTGACGGCCAGAAGAAACCAGTCTTCATTTATCGCCTGCTCACCACCAATTCCATCGACGAGAAGATTTACCAAGTGAGTTGTCCTAGTTCAGAAGGGACAATGCTCACGCGTAGCGTCAACTGACCAAGGTTGGTCTCGCGGATCAGATGGTGGATCACGGTACCAAAGAGAGCACCGGTGACTGTTCGTGAAAGGCCTTGTCTTGTGATTGTGCTCATCGTCAGCGTTCACTTTCGAGGATCTGCGAGACATCTTCCGAGTGAACATGTACACTGATGGATGCCAGACCCGTGCGTGGTCGTCTCATTCGATGATTGGGAAGCTGATGATTCAGATGATCTGCTGGGTTGCCCGTGTATCGATATGTCTCCGGAAGAACGTGCCGGATTGATCACCGATCCAGCGGTGGAAGATCGACTGGACGACGATGAGGGAGATGACGAGACCACCAAAGGCTTTGCGCCAGCCAGCCAATATGATGCTGAGGTGAGTTTGGCCCGTGGGTTTTGAGTGCTGATAGCAGAACCCCAAAATGATGAGAAAGGTGATTTGTTCGTCCTTGTTCTTCGAGAACCATTAGCTGACACCAGGCCGCGAGGGAGAAGCAGCAGAAACTCGCGGCTTTGAGGGCTTGGACACACTTCGATGGTCTCGCCAAAGAGTCTTTCCTCGGGGTTTCCGACACGCTGCTGTACAATCTCCTGTGGAAGAACTGGGAAGAACATGGTTCCAACGAGACCAGCACAGACGTCAGCGCCGCGGTTTCTGAGCTCGCCGATGATGGCGAAGAGGCTGAGATGGCGGACTTATCAGATGTCGCCAACGAGGATGGCGATGTTGATGCGGATATGGTGGCTGGCAGCGAAGAGGACGAAGAGGTTGCCCCCGTGCTCGATTACCCCTCCAACGAAGACCTGGAGAGATCGGCGCCGAAAGCCAAAGAGGCCAAGAACCGACTGGACCTGCTCTTCCTCTCGGATGAAGAGTTTGACGGGCCGTTGCGCGCAGCGTTGGAGAAGGAGAGATCGAGGAAGCAGAAGGGCCAGGCCCAGGCTCGCAAGGATGACATGTGCCGTTCCGCTGCGGAGGACTGGAGCGACGATGGCGAAAGCAGCGACGCGGCCATCGGGAACAAGCGCAAGACCAAATCCGCCCTATCGAAGTCTACCAGATCCACCTCGAGGTCGAAATCAACCTCGAACGCCAATTGCCGCTCGGCCACAGCTTCACGCACTTCTCCGTCCGAGTCCCGCTCGAGGTCGAACAGCACTGTCCCGACCAAGAAGCGAAAGGTGGACAAGAAGGGCAAGGGGACGGCCAAGACGACGGTCGAGGCTGCTGATACGTTTAAGAAGTACAATCTGGGAATGTTGACGCAGAGCGGTCAGGGAGGGAGGATCATGTTTGTCTTCGAGAAGAGGTCGGACGGGAAGATGCTGGGCGAGTAAATGGACGAGAGGCAGCCGGGGTTCTCGAAGCGGTGTCGCATAGTGGTCGAGGGGAGAGCCCGGCGTTTTGGTAGTGTGTGGAAAGAGGTTGTATCGCCATCGAGCCTCCCATCAGTAGGGCCCGCTCTGGGTTGCTGCTCCTACGTCAGGCACGCATCGATGATGTAAGGCTTGTTTCGCTCTTCTTCGAGCAAGAGCAACTCTGCTTTGGAGAGCCTGCAGCTATGGCACCGGGTGTGGCTGCGGTTTCAGGTTGTACTTATCTGTACGGGCGACATCTATATCCGTGAGGGCTGGCATGCCTGCTCGGTTCAAGCTGGGAGATCACGCGGGAGAGGCGAGTCTTAATGCTTGCAGCTGGTTGAGCTGGATGGAATGGTCTGGCCCGACGGGGAGCAACGCGGAAGCAATTGGTCACTTGCGAAGCCCCAGCCTGTGCTCCACAGGCATAGAGGTCCCCGAAGCCGGAAGGGTATCCGCCGCCTCTTGAGAGATTGCATGTCGCGCCTGTACGAGCGCTGTGCCCTTCGAAGGCCGTGATT
>JAHXHD010001023.1:0-89071 GCA_019857685.1 Papiliotrema terrestris | reverse complement strand
CCACCACCACCACCACCACCGACGATAGCGCAACTCCAACCGTTCCTCGGCAAAGTTGCAGACCTTCTCGAGCGGCATCGCCAGTGCGACCGGCCAGCTTCAGGCCGCGGTGCGCTAATCGAGGGGCAATTTGACGACGCCGTAGAACAAATCCGGGAGCTCGAGCTGGTGTCGGGCGAATCAGCGGAAGCGGGTTTCGACGAGACGATACCGGAAACTGGAGGACCGGGTGAGACGCCCTCGAATATGATCGACGAGAAGCTACAGGAGCTCCTACCGCCCGATGAGTGGGTCGAGACGCCCCGGCAGATGGACCTGACAGCACTGGAGGGGAACATAGTCGAGTCGCTGTTAGGCGTGCCGTCCCGTATGATGGAGGTCGACGAGTCTTCGGAAGTGGAGGGACAAGTGGCGCCCGCGCCTGTACAGCCCGCGACAGTACCCATCGCAGCGGCCATTGCGGACCTGGACGACTTGATGGGTCGGCTTCACGACGTGCGACACACGTACGCCCGGCAGCTTGCTTTGCCGAGTAGCTCGGACCACCAAGATTGCAGGGAGCTGTTGATCAAGCTTGGGGTCCCGGTCGTCACGGCCATGATTCCATACGAGGCGGAAGGTCTCGCTTCGGCGTTGGCGAAAGAGGGAATCGTTGATTTTGTCGGTACGGAAGACTCGGACGTTCTGGCCTACGAGGTAGGCTCAGCAGACTGTACTGCGTGAAGAGCGCTGATGGCAGGGCCCGCTGTTGCGCTACATCGGCTCGTCCTCCACGGCCCTAGCCTACCTGTCGGGAGAGATGGTCCGCGAAGCGTCGGGTATGACCTCGGCCCAGTTTCTCGACTTCTGCGTCTTGCTGGGAACGGACGCCTCACCCCGGATACACAAAGTGGGGCCGGTCACCGCTGCGAAGCTCATCCACCAATACGGCTCGATCGAGTCTATTCTCGAGAACGAGCCGAAAATCGCATCGCGGATACCGGAGGGGTACATAAACATGGTTGCCAATGCGCGAGCGGTTTTCGCCCGACTGCCGCCCCTGCCCGAGGGCATCTCAATCGAACAGGGCACATGGGACGAACACGACGTGGCGACCTGGTTAGCGACGGAACACGGGATTCGCTTTGTGGAGGACGGAGGAGCGCTATCGGTGGAAGCCGTGGGCATCGTCTCGCTCCCGCCAGGCCCGGGCCGATGGGTGATCGAGAAATGGGATGACGAGACTCGACCGCCGGATTGGGACGCGCTGGCCCAGGAGGTGTTGCAGGAGATGGAGGGGGAGGGGGTCGAAGCTGCGGGGCAGTCCGACGTTGAAGATGTCGTGCGTGAGCTGGAGGAGGTGGTGTTGGAGGACGATGAGGCTGCGGTCGGGGCGATCAGCTCGAACATCTGGGAAGAGGTGGTCGCCGCGGAGCTGCGGCGAGAGCGGTGATCATGACGTTTTTAGACGGTGTCTGGTGATCCGCTGTGTATCAAGCATATGTATCATACCCCACCTGTATCAATGCTAGACGCTGTTCAAGCCACTGTCACGGGCCTCTTGGCCAGGTGTATGATCCTGCTGAGCCACCGCGCAAAGCGTGAAAGCCTCCGCAGATCGCCAGCCTGAAATGCGCCTCGGCCAATTGGCCCCGTCTCCGGCTTGGCCTCCACCAGGCGAGTCCACCATTTTGAGCGCTTGTCCACTGTGACTGCCTGAACGATCATCTCCACGGCCATGGCAGCTCCGGATGCTTTGCCGGACGGCACACCCTCGAGACCTGCGCCAATGGGCTGGCTGGACCGTCTCCGTCATCGCACAGCGTCAACGCTCCCCCAATCCGGCACGGTCCTCCGCGTGCTCACTTGCACCCAAAACTGCTCCGCCCTCGTTTTCTCCGTGTTCCTCGGCGTCCACCTCGCTTCGCCCTTGCTAGCTTCCGTGGGCGGCATCAACGCAGCCGACAACACTCTGGTGCGCACCTCTCTCCTCTCTGCCGACTGTCATGGCTGATCATAGTTGGTCGGACGGGCATACTACCTCCCTTCCGAGACACTGACGATATACCTCCCCCTCGCGTTGCACTTAACCTCGTCCCTCGCCAAGCGGCTCATACTCTACCTCAAAACACGCCGCCCACCGCCAATCACCCCCCACCTGGTCACGGGCTGGATACTACCATGGATCGTCGTCCCCCACATCGCATCACATCGGCTCATCCCTGCTCGCTCGGCCCCGCCCATCTCGAGCCTCAGCCCCAGCGAGCTTGGATTCGAGTACGTCGGATGGGGGATCAACCAGCGGCCGCTGTGGAGCTATTTCACATACTTGTGTCTCGTGGGCATCGCGTCCTGGCATGCGGGCGTGGGAATGATGAAGATCGTTAGTTGGATCAAGCGTGGCCGAGGGGATCGGAAGGGGTCTTTGCAGCAGGTGCAGACGGCACAGGAGCCGGCAGAGAACGATCCATCAGCGAAAGCACTGGGTGCTGGGCAAATGACGACGGACGCAAAGGCGACAGCCACTCCGAAGCCAAAGCCCAGCGTCAACGGCGACGGAGTGGTCATCAGCAAGAAACGACAGTTTGGCCTCCGCGGGATCATGGTCGTCTTCCTCGGCGTAGTCGGCATCGGTCTGGCCCGGATTGCCAGGGATAGCCAGCACGTTGGTCGGGTCATGGCAGTGCGGTATCAGGCCGTGCACGACATCGTGGGACTGGGCCTGGGCCTGTAGACGACTGTGGCAACTCTTAGGCGCGCGCCTGTGTTGGGACAGGGAATGGGGGCGCAGGGTGCCTGGTGGTGTGCAGGTCTTCCACGTTCCCGGAAGGAGCCTGGGACTCTGCTCGTCGGCGGGATGGAGCACTAGCGTGGAGCATTCATGGAAGACTGGTCCCTGATGACCAAGCGAATGCATCATGATGACCTGTAGCTTCGACGGCTGACCAGCCACTTGCACAAGAGGCTACAAACCCCTGAAGGCTTCGCACAGCAGCTTGGAGTCTGCGTAACGAAAGCACCCGAAGGCGAAGGGTCGTTGCGTCTGCCCTCGGGCACTGAGGGCCTTTACCTACCGGCTGCTTTGCATCCGATCGGTCCGAGCTATTCCAGGCGAGCAGAGGATCCCCGAGGTACGGGTCCCGAAGGTCCGGTCCTCTAGAGACCGAGGAAGGCCTGGCAGTTCGAGGCCTGATTCCAGCAATTGGCTTACTCATCGCCCTCGGGCAAGCAAGCTTCTGGCGTTTCACCGACGGCCATTCGAGCGCTTCTTTTGCTTCATCTTCGCTAACCAAGCGCTTCGTCACCCGATGAGTCAGCTTGTACACGATACCGTGTTCGATACGAGACACCAACGTGGGAATCTGTCATGGAGCATGGAGCTTGAACTATATAACCCTGCCAGGCAGCCGATTGTATAGCGATCCAGAACCACCCACCACACCGCGAACATGACTGCCTCACCCACCATCGTCGTCCTCACCGGAAGCAACTCGGGCCTCGGCTACGAGACCGTCAAGTCCCTCTTGGCCTCGTCAGTGCCATACAAGATCTACTGCGGCGCTCGCTCCCTCGACAAAGCGCAGAAGACGGTCGATTCGCTTTCGAGCGCAAAGAAGCCCGCCGACATCTTGGTCCCGCTCGTCCTGGACGTGAGTTCGGACGAGAGCATTGCTGCGGCGACGAAAACGGTCGCCGAGGCCGACGGTAGAGTCGACGTGCTCATCAACAACGCCGGTAAGTACAGCGGGCCCTCGCGCTGGCCGCGCTCAGGCCATGTCTTTGCTGGCTTGAGCTGACCGCCCAGGCATCAACATCGACTCTCCCGAAGGGCTCGACCACGACCTCCGCAAGACCTGGTCCGCGATGTTCGACACGAACGTGATCGGCGCGCATGTCCTCACCGCGCAGGTCGCCACTCTCTTGCTCAAGTCATCGTCGCCGCGCGTGCTGTTCGTCACGTCCGATCTGGGCTCTCTCTCCAAGACCCTCGAATCAGAGTACGGCCCGAACCGGCCTATCCAAGCGGGCTGGCCCAAGAATTGGAAGGACGACTGGCCGGGTTACCGAGCAAGCAAAGCGGCAATGAACATGCTCATGCGCCAGTGGGCGCGGTTCTTCGAGAAGGACGGTGTCAGAGTATGGGCAGTGAATCCCGGTTTCTGCCAGACGTATCTGGCTGGAAGGGGGCCCGAGGCGCTCAAGGCGATGGGCGCAAAGGATCCTGCCATCGCGGCAGATTTCTTCAGGAGCGTAGTGGAGGGTGAGAGGGATGCCGATGCGGGACAGTACATCGAGCTGGAGGGCAGGATCGAGTGGTAGAGTCCGGACGCACCTGAGCGATGCCAGGACTCACATTCTTCATGCATGTCGTGCTCCGTATATCATGGCTCGGTCCAAATCACCTGGTGTGATCTTCACCTCAATCATCCTAGTGCATACAGTCATCATGAGAAGGTCAGGTCTACCTGTATATGAGGCGCGTGATCGTTTCCTGAACCTCGTGGTGAAGCTTCTTCTTGTCGGTGTACTTGTCAATCTGATTTGAGTGTCCACCCGCAAGAGCAGTCTTACCGTTCGTTGCTGCTTCTCCTTCAGCTTCTTCAGCTCGTTCGTGACGTCCTCGTCGTCCTTCTCGTACTCGGCAACTGAACTCAGCTTCCAACTGGCTCGTATCTGCGCACTCTTCGCCAGGATAAGCTCTTTCGTATCCTTGACAAGCTGCTTCTTCTCCTTCCTGGCCTTGTCTATCTTGTTCAGCGTAGCGACCATCTTCTCCTGCGTGTCAGCGCTTGACGCCAAGACCCGCCATCCCCCACGTTGTTTGCTCTCTGGCTGTCCTGGCGGATCGTCAACGCCATTTGTGCAGCCTTCCTGGCTTTGACCTCCGCGCTCAGCCAGATCTCGTACTGGTGTCTGGGGGTTGAGCTGATCACTGATGAGTGTAATGTCGTGCGCTCACTTGATCTCCTGAGCTTTAAGCGGACTTAGTGCCTGCTGCAGCCCTGCTAACACCCCGCCAAACAGGTCATCCGCCTGTTCGATACTAGTTCGAAGCGCGGCGGCGAACGGTTCTGCAGTCAGTAGCGAACTCAAATTGAGGGCTTTTCTGAAGCATTCCCGGAACGAAAAAAGAGGCATGCTGGCTTGGGAGGGTGACACACCAGCCAGCGCAGCGGAAAGCTTCTCGCTGGTTGTCAGCTCGACAGTCTGTCGCACATGACATGGCTGCTCACGCTTTCACCGCGCCCACCTCCTCCTCCGCCCGAGCTCGGTTCACGCCCTCTCCCCTCTTATCGTCCCTTTGCTTTTCCATTTCGACGTCTTCGCCCGATTCGAGGGAGCTGTCCTTCTTTGCCCCAGATCTGATCTCCGCCGCCTGAATGAGCTGCAACAGCGTCCCCGGGTCGAGCTTGCCAAGATGTGCAAGGGCTTTGGCAGTACCTGACGTGGCACTTATAGGCTTGAAATTGTTGATCTTGCTTGTAGAGTCTTTGAGGATCGTGCTCTCTTTCTTCGCTTTCTTGGGTGCTGGGATGAACCGGGGCTCAGATTCGGCTTGCTCCCCTTCGGATGAGTCCTCTCGCTTCCTTCGACTCTTCGATCGGTTGCTCTGGATGTCGGCCGAGAGATATGCCAGGCGGTCACACTTGGATCTCGGCGGCGGTGACGAGAGGGAGGAGGAAGAATTGTCAGAATCGAAAGTTGGGGCAACTGGCGCTCGAGCGGTTGGAAGGGGAGAGTTGTATCTGCGGGATTGCTGGATAGTCCGGGCCATGTTGAGAGGTGAGGTGACCACTGGACCGCCGCAAAAGACGAGAGTGTGTTTTGAGGTGATGGTGACGGTACGGAGCGAAAAGCTACTCGTCCTGCGATGACGCACGGTGATGTGTGTGATGGAAAGGTGTCTGTGCTCAGCTGCCCGCCAGTGTCGATCAAACGTGTGCAAATCAAGCGACACCCATCCGACGTCGGTCTGTTGGCCGTAGCTTCGTACTGCAGTGTGTGCCAGCAACGAGTGTGTGGTGAGCAGGCAAAAAAACCAGTCGATACACAGACGATCCCGCAAACCACACAAAACCTGCTAACAGGTCCGGCGCATATGTGTGTTGAACAAAGTGCATTCTCGTGTGTATGATCATCCTTCCCTTTTCTCGCCGGACAGGCGACGCATTCGGTTCCCCCTTACAATTTCGGGACCTGCCATGAGCTTGAACACTCGCCAAGAAGATCTGTGACCCACCTTGAGCGTTTTGCTGACCATCGCCGCGGCCCACACGGCAAACACCAACGACACCACATGGATCTCGCCCGCTCCGCCCTGCTTTCCCCAAAGCGTCATCGTGCCTAGCGGCAAAGATCCCTCCGATCCCGAGACATGCCATCCGTTCTTCACCCAGAACGCCATCATGCTCGTAAGGAACAGCGAGGACGGGATGGGCAGTCCCTCAAAGTACTTGCTCTTCCCGCTCGCGTCGCTCGGAATCAACGCCACCGTCGCGTTGAACCGCGCCAATCGAGCCAGGCCTCCGCTGACGAACAAGAGCAGCGCAAACAGGTCGAGGGGGTTTCGCAGGCCGAGGGTGAACGCGAGCGTGGCGGGCGCGACGCCGAAGGAGATCAGGTCCGCGAGGGAGTCCATCTCTTGCCCCAGCATCGAGCCACCGCCCATCCATCGTGCGACTTTGCCGTCTAGCGCGTCAAAGCCGAAGCCGAGGATGGGGAGGAGATGTGCAAAGTACAACGTGCGCGTGGCGGTTTCGGATACGGGGCCGGGGAGGTTGGCGGATAGCGACAGGTACCGCGCGGACGAGAGGATGGAGAGAGTGCCGCAGACGCCGTTCATGATGGTGATGAGGTCGGCGAGGCGGAAGTTACTGCCGGTCAGCGGAGCTCGCAGCAGCGAAACGGGACTGGGAGGGAGGGCGCAGGTAGCTTGTGTCGCCTGTTGACGACCAGTGTCCCTCGTTGCGCCGCGATGCAAGGGCAAACGCGGGTGGGCACTCTGATCACGCAGGCAGTCCCACGTGCATGCGACTGGGAGTGATCTCGATCGGAACAGCACTTACCGGACGAGCGAGAAATGGCCCTGGTCATCCTTGTACTGCTGGAGCGCCTTCTTCTTCTCCTCGACGATCGACGAGGCCTTTGACGGTCTCGGGGCGGCCATGATGGGATGTGCTGCGTACGGGGGAGATGTGCAATCGATGTGCACGGATAAACGATGGACCAGGCGACTACAGATGTGAGGACGCTACGAAAGAGTGGTCGTTGATAGGGCTAGTCGAGAACGTGTCAACGTTTGCAACGAGGCAGTGAGTCACTTTCTTTCGCTCACAGTTGCTCGCTCCGCTTCTCCTTTTCGCCTACAGTCCAGACGTCATAGAGACGCAGAATCAGCTGGAGGGTTGGAAATGGTGGGATCAGTTAAGTTTTATCGCAACCTGCCCGCGCGCCTGACTTTTGGGTCGTGTCAACACGGGCGGCCATCCGATGGGACATGGTTGTTGTGTGCCTGCTCCCTCGTCTTTCAACACGCATCATATTCTCTTGTCAACATCACCACACACATCGCCTTGCATCGTTTGATACATAACGTCCTCGCCGCGTCATGGCGGCATATCTGGCCGAGCATGTCCCGCATCTCCAACGCCTACACGTCCAACTCGGTCTCCCGCCCGAAGCGCTCCAATCCGATCAGAACGCCATCGAGGCAGCAATCAAAAATGCCGTGACGACGCTGATACGTGACCGGGAGGGGGAGGTCGACGGCTGGAGGGACGCTATCGCGGATGTCAGGAGGAGCATGGTCTCCGTGGGCAGGGCTCTTGGGGAGAAGGGGAGGGATGCCGTCGCTGCCGCACGAAGGGAGAGCGAGAACAGCATCGAGGCGCTGCCGATACAACATGAGCGGCTGGTCCGGCAGAGGGAGGGGCTGGAGAAGGAGTACGATGAACGTCTGGCACAAATCGAGGCGGTCATGGCGCAAATCGACCAGCTGGCGGTCATGCTTGGTGCACCTTTCGAGCCTGCAAAACCGCTCACACCGATACCTGGACCATCACGCGTTGTCGTCGCCCCACCGGCGGCAAAGACGGTCACGCGGAAAGCGAGTTTGGCAAGCCTGACGGGCGGTCCATCAGCGAACAGGCGTCTGTCGACGATGCCACCGCCTGTTGTCGCGACCGAAACGTCCGAGGCAACGCCTTGGTACAACGTCGCCGACGATGTGCTGGAGGCGCTGCAAGTGACTTTGGCTCAGGCTGAGGAGGAGCGAGTGAGTGGTCAACTCTGGGTGGAGGAAGTTTTACTCATGCCCAGACCGCCCGAGTCCAACAGCTAGTCGACGGTTTCACAAACTTGTCATACCTCAGCGCCGAGCTGGTACTACCAACCGTACCCATCGCACACCCACACCACTTCCCGATACACCTCCTCCCGCCAAAGTCCTCACAAGAGCGTCCCGGCGCTCATGCCGTGTACGAGAAAGCTTTATCACGGTTCATCGCCGTCAATCCAGCGGGTGCCGCCGAAGTCTCTTACGAAACGCTGGATGGCGTTGAGCCCGAGGTCGGACTGTTGTCTTGGATCCAAGAGATCGAAGCTTTGGTACGTCGACTTCACTCTGCCGACCGCGGCTTGCTGACTACAGTGGCAAGCCGAATTAGACACGCGGATGGCCCAGATCCAAGCGCTGTACGATCAGATTGAGCCTCTGTGGCAGCGGCTTGAAATCGAGCAGGATCAAACGGACCTTTTTATGGAGATGAATCACGGCTGTGGCGAAGCAGTCATCCGAGCTGTGAGTTGCACCGCCCTTGGACGCTCTGCTATGTGATGGGTCTCGGGCATTGGACGCATACTGACTGCAGTATGAAGCTGAATTGGAACGATGCCTCGAGCTCCGCCGGTCGAGTCTATCATCTTTCGTTCTAGCCGCGAGGAGGGAGATCGAGCTGTTGTGGGAGGAGTTGATGTTGAGCGAGGATGAGAAGGGAGACTTTGGTGGATTCATAAATGGTGTGTTCACTCTCACGGAGCATCTACGTGCCATGACTGATGATAGATGACTACACCGAGGAGCTGCTCCAGGAGCACGAAGATGAAGCAGAAAGGCTGCGCGCAGAGATCGAGTCGAAGGTGACGATACTACCGAAAGTGCGAGATTGGCATGCCTTGAAGGCGGATGAAGAGGAACTGGAGAGGACGCAGAATGATCCCAACCGATTCTCGGCGCGAGGCGGTGCCATGCTGCGTGAGGAAAAGCTTCGCAAACGAGTTGGGATTTTGCTTCCGAGAGTGAGTCGAATGCCGCTGCTTAGAAGCGTAGCTGTTTGGACCACCAGCTGACTGGCAGATTGAGACAGAATTGCTCAACTCCTTGCCGAAGTGGGAGGAGGCGAACAGCCGGCCATTCATGGTGCAAGGGCAGCGGGTCATCGATACGATATACGAAGCGCGTGAGGCCAAGGAAGCTGCCAAAGAGGCGAAGAAGGTGAGCGCGACGATGGATGATATGCGGGCAGCGCTGATCTGCAGCGAGCAAAGATGGGTCTGGGCCCGGCCAAGACGGTCAAAGCTACACCTGCGGTCAATGCAGCTCGGAACCAGCCGGCAACGAACCCCTCTCGCAAGCGAGAAGCACCAACGCCCACACCATACGGCACTACCATGCTTAAGAAGCAGAGGGTAGCCGGCGTACATCCGTCAACGATCAGACAGCCGACGACCAAGAGCCGGATCGCCTCAAATCCTGCCCGTCAAACCCCTCACGGCCATGGCGGCAGTCCAACCCCGCTCAGCGGTCTTCCTCGCGCAGTCTCGCATGGATCCACTATACGCTCCGTCTCGTCCTCGACAGCTGTCTCGGCCAGCACGGATCGAACACGGGTCCCGTCCTTGACATACATGAACACGGCGAAAGCGGGCACAGGCCTCAGTAAAGCGGAAGGAAGGGTACCGCGGCGGCAGAGCTTTAAGCCGAGACAGAGCGTTGCTGGGGGGTTGTTGGTAGCAATGAAGGCTCGCAGGAGCAGTACGGGCTGGAGCATGAGGGAGGAGGACGAGGATGAGGTGTTTTGAAGAGCGCGAATAATGGGCATTCGAAGGCGTGAGACGTGGTCCCGGCAAGGGACGCGCGGGAGTCTTCGGGCGACGGGGACGGGATGTACATATCTGGTGTAATACGTATACGACGGTTGTCCATGCATGCTTTCACGATCTGGCGTGCAGCCCCGGGTGTCGACCACCAGCTCGCGAGCACGTCCACCGAAGAGGTACGGCTCGCTCTCACTCAAGGGCGCATTTGTTAACGAGAAGCATCTTACGCATCTGCATTGGCCGGGTCGTAGCCGAAACACGGTCACCATCCATCAGGTACGTCGCTTGAGGCCATGCCAAGCAAGGCCGGATTCATGCAAATTAGCGAATCGACGCCTCTCGTCGTATCTGAGCCAGATCGACTGGGGCTCGATCCTGCGGATGTGCCTGCATCACAGGGTCCTTGGCGTCATGCCCGTGTCGTAAGGAAGCACAAGACGCGAGGTTTCAAGTTCCGCGCTTGTTCGGGACTGGCGGCATCTAGACTACGCAATCTCATTCAAGCGGTTCTCAACTCGGACGCCGTCTCCTCCTCCTGTCGCATGCTGATGGCTAGTATGCGATCCGCTCGACACCTGATGCATCCGCCATGTGAGCACATACTACCCGCAGTCCGGTCTGGTCGAACGGAAGGCACGACGTCGCAACTCCCCGCGCCTGGTCCTTTCAGATCTGCCATGAAAGCAGGAAGAGCTGTGCGCGCATGTGAGCTTGGTCACGTTCCCGTGCCTAGGGGTCTCTTCCGCTCGATCGCTCGCTACTGATGACCACGTCTATCCCACACCTCCCCCGCTGGGCGTTCAAGCCCGGCCTGACGACGCTTTCAACTTTCCTTAGATTGACCCCTCCTGCCCGCGCTAGTTCCTGCTGGAATCCTGCAGGCTGAGTCATGAGTCATAGTCGATAAGACTCGATAATGCTGTGACCGATTCCGCTTCGCTGACTTTCTACGTCTGACCTACTCTTCGGCACTACTCAGGCTCTTGCAGTTAGCACCTCGTCTGACCTCAAAATCGGTTGGTCGTAGACCCGCCTGTCCCTATCGCTTCAGCCCTGGATCGCATCGACTCTCACCTGGAGCCGACCCGACGCCCCCCGCACTCACGTTCACATCCACTTCAGGGACAATCAAGGCTGTACTACTCACGACCTGGTGTCGAGAAACGACGGTACCAGCTTTGATTGTGTCGTAACGACAACATCCGTTCGTACACTACCTACCGTCGACTGGGGCGGACAGAATGAGCAAGATGATGACTTTCAACCCGCTTCGAATACTCCCGATCCTTGCCCTGACTTGCATCCACGCACTCGCCGCCCAAGACGACTGGCACTTTGTGTGGCCAGCAGTCACCTCACAATGCGAAGTGAGTAACATATCGGCCACAGGCACAGGCAACTCTGCGTGTCAAACCTTGGCTGATATAATAGACCATCACCGCTTCAATGACGGGCGGAGTCCCACCGTGGTTTATTGAGATAGTGTATGTCTTGGCCAGGTCGAATGACGCGTATGGTTGACTTTCAGGCCGATCGGGCAGCAGCCGCTCTACTGGACGTTCACTGCTCCGCCCGCCCCGTTCAACGCCTCGTACCCAGCTACAGCCACTGTGAGCGCTCTCAGACCTGTGGCAGACTGCGACTGATAGGAAGCTCCCGCTTCAACTCGAAGCAGGTACGGCCTATGTGGTGGTCATTTCCGACTCACAGGGGTACAACGAAGCCCGTGGGTGCAACTGGGTGTGATTATCAGGACGGTGCTGAGGCAAAGCATTCAATCCCACGGCGATTCAGATCGTGCAGCCCTCAAGCGACAACTCATGCTTCGCCGCCGCTAGTCCTGCCAAGAAAGACTTCGACTTTCAAGTCTATGGCAGCGTTACGCAGTGCGACCGGTCATTTGGGGTGACGTGGACCACCACAGTCGGTACATCTCCCTACGGATGTACGATCGTACCGCTCGATACATCTTACAATCCATGGGACGTGGCGCTCACAGAGCCGGGCAGTCTGGACGACTCGGCGATTTGGCGCGTGAACATGACGAGCGGTACCAGGTTTACCGTCATCATGCAGTGAGTCTCAGCAACGCGTGGCACGATATGAGCTCATGGAGAGCGATGGGTATGGCCCGGGCCGCGGTGGCGTCGGCCAGATCTACGAAGTCGCTTCAAGCACCAACGTCACCTGTATCACGCAGCAATATATGGGCCGAACAACTTGGCCCGCTGGTTTGCAGATCGATCCCGTCGCATCAACAACGACGGCTTGGGGAGCAGGGCCTACAAACACGTCCACCAATACCGCCACGGATGTTCAGACCGCTGTGACTACCCCGAGCGCCACGAACCCGCCAGTCGACAACGGTGGGGGTATTAGCGCAGGCGCGATTGCTGGCATCGCCGTCGGTGCTGCGGCCGTCGTTGTAGCGATCATTGCCCTCATCCTCTTCTACATGCGCCGCAAACGACGACAGAGCCGTGCCGCACAGCAAGAAGATGTCGACCTCATCGGCGGCACGAGCGGAGGCGCCGGGCAGGTTGAGCCGAAAGTCGTGCCGTTCCGATCGAGTAGTACCGGTGGCTCCATGCCGACGGCTGGCTATGCACAAAGCAGGACGGAGAGCGGGTACGAAGCGGGACAGATGGTGCAGACGGACCCAAACTTTAACGTACATGGGGTGGACACACCTGGCTCTGTCCCTTTCCCGACGCCCGGTTCTGGCTTCTTCGGGTTCGCGGGCGCACCAGGTTCCAGCACGGATGCCCAGTCCGAGGAAGGCGACCAAGGATCCATTTCGCCTTACGCCACTCCTGTGCCGGACAGAGCGGCTCCTCGGCGGGGTCTCAGTGATTCTTCCGGCCCACAGAACGATCCGGACACGCCCGGTGCATTTGGCATGGCGCAGGGGTACTACGCCACTCCGCCTTCGAGCTCTGGCGTCGCTTCATCTGATACGAAAGCGGGCTATCCCCGTGGCTTCCCCAGTGCGACTACTCTACCTACGTCCCAGCATCCACTTCCACCTATCCCGCTGGGCAGCCTCGCTTCCCCCGAGTTCAGGAGGCACACCGATGCGGGCGAGATCCCGGATCAAGGAGGACAACAGGGCGGTGTGGTGGATCTACCGCCTCTGTATACTGATGTGCCGGCCCGCCGCGCCGGTACACAACCAAAGCAGCAGGCCGAGTAAAAGCTTCGGACGAGTGTGCTGGATTGGAATAACGCGGGCCGCGGTGTTCAACTAGCACGAGGCAGTTAGGCGGTCGCATACGTACCTGATGAGATACTGGGGACGGTTCGAGATGCAGCTGGCGAGACAACCTTCCGAGCCCACTAAGACAGGCATTAAGGCAGGCCCCGAAAAGCCATAAGAGAGGTTGCAGCCGAAACACGGAAGGGAATACGCACTGATGGGAACGGCGCCACACAAGACTGCAAGCGCTTCCTGCCCGTGATCCTTTTGCGTCGCCGAATCCCCGCATGGACACACGAATATACATTGGACATAATTACGGTTGTATTGGCACGATTCAGCATTGCGTGTGGCAGGCCAAGCTTTGAGTGGTTCATTGAGCCCATACGGTACGTCCGCTCCGTTTAGTATGTCCCGCGGACAGTCGGGTCCCTTTGCCACCTGGTCATCAGCCACAGTGAACCTAACGCCTCTCATGTAGACCCACGGGAACCTTCGCCTGTGAGGCTTCTGACTTGGACCGCCTGTCGTAGGAGCGGCGGCAGAGTTGGTGTCTCGTCGATGCGAGTAGCGGCCGAAAATCCCGCACCCTGCGAGGCAGATCGAAACGGTCAGCACGATCTGGATGTAAGCACGTAGGCCATCGAGATTCCTTCACAGTCGCAGACCAGCTCACGGCTCCGGCCAAGGCGAGCCACACCGCATTGCCGATGTGACCCGAGAATGCATCTTCGGTGTAGTCGTTGATCCTGCTGCGCGCGACGAGAGCGAGGGCTAGGTCCAGCGCAAAAGCGATCCACGCAGCAAGGGGACTGAGGAAGAGGGTGAGGAAGGTGACCTGCGAGTCAGCGCCATCGTCCCAAATGCACGCCTGTGACGCTGATCTGGACGCACAATCTCCATGGCGCGGCTGCCGCAGAACCAAGCGAAGAAGGAGAAGAAGAGCGAGACGCCCGCCGCACCTGCCGCTATAGCATTGATGACGAGACTGCCAGAGAGGGCTTGGGCGATAACCCGGGTCGTGTCGGAGCCGAGATCAACGCCGAAGAACGTTGTGTCGATGGTGTAGCCTACGTCGGGGTCGGTGCACTGCGAGATGCCGGAGTACTGAATACCGAGGAAGCTGCTAGTCAGTCACGTTTCCATACGATACCTGCGCGGAAGCAGAGAGGCAGAGTGACTCGAGCCATGTGTGCGCAAACTCTCACCTAGCTTCCCCGCCCTGATAACAAGTACCGAGAACGCCTACATTGGCGGCCGTCAGGCCACCAGGATACTTGATTTGAAGGATGTAGATGGTCTTGATGATGGGTACGGAGAGGGTCACGAGGAGGAAGAGGATGAAACCGGCCACTGTGGGTCAGAGCCCTTTCTCCCTCCCCGCAGGCGACATACGGGTGAAGAAGAAGGCAGGAAAAGCAGAAGGCGCCAGCATAGTACTGATGGGTATGGCTTGATAAGTCCAGAAAGTGTGATAGAGGGAAGAAAGATGCGATCAACGATCAACCACCGTGGGGGCAGATTGATGTGTGCCCTCGACCGCTTGGGCGGAGAAGGAAGCTGTCGAGCGTCGCGAAGGCGCCGATGACTTTGATCCTTTGAGCATCCTTTGTCCAACGCGGGGCAGGCGTGTCATGTCGCATCGCGATGACGTCGGCGGAGAAGATCCCATCCCAGGCCGCAACCTGGGCCTGATTGATCTACACCCCAGCTCGTGCCCTTCCCGTACTAACCGCGTTTCATGAAACAAGGCCTGCGTTTCAGCTCTTTCGAATGTCGCATCGTTCACGCTGCTTTCCCGGCCCCTATCCTCCCGTACAGATCGAAATCTGGAGACATGTATGCATACAAAGCTCGTTGTAGCTGCGCGGCTACGGCGTGAAGTCCCATGCTCGCACACAACAGGAGAACCCGCTGGATGCTCTCTCCGGTGGTCGGATCACCTCACCCGTCTGGGGGTCTTTTACGCCGTTCTCAGTCTCTTCGCCAAAGGTGCAGTATGCCATGTATATGTTTGAGCGGTCCATCTGAAGGCAACCGGAATTCTGTACCCCCATGCGATGTGTAGACTCCACGCGATGGATCACCGTCTCAGGTACCGAGGGAGATTCGCGAAGCGGCATATCCGGGAGGGTCGATGAGTCGAGGAAGAATACGTGGTCGTCCTATCGTCAGTGACGCGTCTCACTCTGCTACCCACACGGGCTTACCGCAGCGAACGATACGCGCTCACGAAAGGTTGTCAGATGTGACAACCCCCCATCTTGTCTCTCGCCAAACGCCAGCCATATGGTGTGCTCCTGCAGCGCAATCCACCTCTCCTCTTCCGTGGGCATCGACAGCACCCGGCGATAATCCCGTATCACCAGCAGCACGCCCGCGAGAGTCGCACAATACAGGTCCCTGGTGGTGTAGTGGCACCTTTTCTCTTAGTCCCATGCTCCGTATGCCGATCGCAACTCACGCGATGAATGACGGCGACCAGCCTTGACGTCCCGCTTGCATCATCTTCACCCTGAGGATCGAGTCCACGTCGGGTTTGCTCTGGCGGATCAAGGCTCTGACAGGCGTCGACCTTTTGTTCTCGCGTGAGTCCAGCCGTCGCACGAATAAATCGTCTCGGTGGCCACTCGCGAAAAAGTCCATCACGACTCGCGAGGTGGTATCGAATGATCCGACTGGCGGGAAAGCCATGACTCGCGCCTTTGTCTTCCGCGAGTATACGTGCATTTGCTCCACAGAGCAGAGAAACACGTATTCGTCGTCAAATTCAATGTACTTGAGGTGAGCATGGTCATCGAGGAGCAGCTTACCTGGATGCGACATTGGTGCTCCGGCGGAATATCGATCCTTTCCACATACTCCGCGTCGTCCAGATCCCAGATAAACACCGCTTCCTCTCCCGCTGTACCAAGCATCGCCCTTTCCTTGTGAGTGCCTTCATGATCGAGTCTCGCGCGGAATGCAATACAGTCTGTGGGCGGCATGATCCGACGGAAGAAAGTCAGATGTCCGCGAGGGAGGTGACCGGTGTGCGTCCGCATGTCGATGTCGGCAGAACGCGACGTTCCGAAACTAGCGGCCCTGGGACGTTTATGAGAAGCGGGGCCGGGGCGCGAGGAGCGGTGTATGCAAGGCTGAGTGCGATAGACATGTATGCCGTCATCATTGCCATCTGGTCATTAGCCTCTCGTAGTCGTCGACCTCTGGCACGCACGGAACGTATGATTGAAGATCACGAAACCCTTGGCGAACTCGAGGTGCGCCCAAGGATGGACACTATCGATCTGGAACAGCGGTTCGGAGGTATCTAAATCCGATACGAGAAGACCCTCTGCGCGTCAGCAGCTGTAGCTCGCCTGGCTTGACCGGCAAGCATCCATCGACCCACGCATGCGGCTGGTGCTGATCAACGTCCGCTCTTCCAGGTCCACCTTGATCCGCCAGACGGTGTTGTGCTCCGGGGTGATCCACTTCTCCCTTGCCCGGCCGAAGCGCCAATTCTTCTCATGCTCTACGTGCGTCTTGCATACATTCCGCCAGTTCACCGTAACCGAGGCCGCATCGTGTATGCTCTCGCTGAGCGGTACCTCACAAGAACCGGGCGTCAATACCGAGTCTGCAGCTCGCTCTGAAGCCTGCAGTACATCGATGACTGATTGCTCCACTCCAATGTCATGGCACGCAGGTCGCCAGATACCGCGGGAGTGGTTCTGCAATACCCGCCTCCATGCCTTGCAGACCGGCTCGATGCCGAGTAAGTCCTCGAACGGTAGGTACCGGAGGACGGAGAGGAAGAGGGAGGGACCGAGCCGAGTCAGAGGGTCCGTCTGATTTAGGTTGTATAGCAGCGCAGTCTCGTCTGCTGATGAAGCGTCCATGATGAGAGTTCACAATCACGGCTGATGCAGGCAGGACAAAGGGCCGCTTGAGCCGGGTAACTTGAGCGGGCAAAGCAAAAGTGATGACGTCGGCAGAAGAGATCGGCCACATGACTGGTTCGCGTGCTGCGGCACGTCGCTCACGAGGTCGATCAGTGCACCTGAGGCAGCATCGCTGCAGTTCGCAGTCTCTGAGTTGACTGCTGCACATGCCTCTTACGGGGCGGGCAGTCCAGACTGAGCCCACCGTTGTAACAATGTTCATGGCACCCGTGATGTTTTCCCACTTCCCATAGAAGTATGTGGGTCGAATGCCCAATCACGAGCAGGTACAAGCCCCGAGAGATTCGCGAGGTCATGAGACCCTGCTCTGCGGCAACGGTACGATGAGAGGAAGGGCCTCATCGAAACGATGTTGCCAAGACATTGTCAAACGCATTGCATGCAAGCTCGTCGATACGGCCTGACCACGGAATATCACCCGCGAGTCTGTGCTAGCCTGGCACTGAAGATATCCTTGCAATGCAGATGCGTCACTTCGCCCCTGCGGATCAGCTCGACTCGGCTGTGGCCGACAAACGCACCTCGGCGAGTGGACAGCGATAGCGGACGTGCCCAAGCGTTTCTGGCACTGCGGACATCTGCCATCAGCACCATGCTGACCGCGCAGATACGCCAACTCACATCCGCTGATCAGTTATACGGACCCGCTTGACCTGCAGCCCCATCAATGTCCTCTCTACCTCCTCCTTTCTACTCGATACAAGGCTCCTGACGATTCTCGAATCGTTCCTCTTGGCCGTAGCGCCCCTGATCGTTTTGATAAAGAACGCTCTCACGTCTTCCATCGTGACCAGCGGTGGCAGCAGATCCAGAACCTCCGTCGCGTCCAACCTCGTGCCGTGGGTCGAGATGAGCGATAGTGCGGGCTCGAGCAACACTGGGTCTGATCTCGTTTGGGGGTGGAGATAGATTCGAAGGAGCAGGAGGAAGATCCCCTTCGGGTCCGGATCTTTGATGTATGCTCGGGAACAATACCTGACAGTCAGTACCACCCGATAATGGTCCGCTCACGTTTCCGCCGCTGTGTAGTCCTTCAACGTGAAGACGTATATCCGCAGTGCCTCCTCGTGCTTGCCAAGCCTACCTAACAGGATCGCCTTCGACTCTGGCATCTCTGTACGTCAGCGAGTTCGAATCAGAGGAGGTCAACGCACGATCTCCCTTGAGCTTTGACAGCAATCTAAGCGGTCTATAGTGCGTCGAGGTGGTCAAGAAGTCCAGGAACTTGCTGTACTCTTCCGGTCTCGCGTCTGCTGAGTACTTAGCCCAAGGCCGTTGGAAATATGTAGACGTACCCTTGCCTCCCTTCAGCGCCGCCTTCGCCCTGTCAAGGTATACCTCCGCGAGACGATCGTGATTGTCCGACTCTTCAGATTTACGTTCCGAGATGAGGTGCTCAAGGTACCCCAGATACGCCGGCGTGGACTGCCTCTCCAGGAACGCCACGATCCGGTCGGTTGGCAGAGCCTCCACTTCCGGCTCGTCAGCTGTGAATATCTTTGGTCAGCTCTGAATGAATCTCTCGTGGCCTCACTCACCTGCAGGCCGATCGTCGGGTCTTCCGCCAACACCCATTCTGAGTTGTCAAAGATGAGATCCAACGAGCTAGGACCGAGCTTCTGAAGATACCGGACTGTAGGCGGATACCGGTCCAGCTTGTCATCTTCCTCCTTGGCAAGACTGGTCTTAGCTGGATACTGACGAAGTGGATGTGGACTCGCTCGTGCAGCATCGCCAGAGCTTTGCTGTGCATCTTCTTGCCTTGGTACAGGTCGATAAGATCGCTGAACTTCTGTTTGTCAACAAGTTGCCAAGGGGTCTGGTCACAGTGCGACGACAGCAAGAAACAGATCAATTACCTTCTTCTCCTTGAGCAGCTCCTCCACCTCCTCCACATCACACCAATTCTCTATCCGGCACAAACTGCCGACAAGAACAGGCCGAGCCACCAGGTAAACTTTGATCAAAGCTGTATAAATAACTTGGGCCACGCGCAGCAGCTCCTCCGGTTGATATTCGGACATGGGCACCGACGGCAGCTGATGTAACGTGTCGGCCGGCAAGGAAGACAGTGGTGGAAGGGAGTCTTCTGCCGGAAGCGGGACGGCCGCTGAAGAGATCGCGCCGGTAAGCTTCTGCCGTCGATCGGAGAGGAAGTACATCAACGCTTCTAGTGCTGGGCGGGGTATGACCGCTGACCATCAGCCTCATGTGAAGCAGGGCAGTCAAGCCACTCACTCTCGTCAATGACCGCTGCGGCAGGCGTTGCTTTCTCATTCGACGCTATCGAGGCCGTCTCGAGATCCGGCGTGGTCCGCAACGTATCCACACTGGCCTTCTTACCGACGCCCAAGCCCGCCACCTTTCTGAGCAGACTGCGTCCGCCTTGCTCATGTCCGTTTTCAGCCACGTCCTCGGGTTCCAAGCGAGCACCCTGCACCGCGCCAAATAGCTCCATCCATTGGTCCCGCGGTGTATGTAGCTTGCCGGATATCGTATTCGACGGGTAAAGCGATATGACTAGAGCCGGGTTGACGTTGAATACAAGGAATGTTTCGATCGCGGCCTGGAACTGGCCTTTGGCGAAGTCTTGCACTGCGAGCAGTGTCTTCAGGTGTGGTAGCCGGCGTTTCTACAGGTGAGCTGTATGACCTGCGTCGAGGGTTAGGTACGTACCGGCGAAAGAGAGGTGTCCCCGACTGCCTCTGCAAGCCCTATCGCGTCGACCAGTCGACCGTCACGTACGAGATCGTCGATCTGCTCTCCAACGTCTCCAGCTTCTACCGCCCAGACCGTGCTTCCCTCACTACTTGCTAGAGTTTTGTCCAACGGCGTAGACACCAGCAGTACGCGCGCTGCGGACGAGGTGGCCGCACTACGTGTCGCAGCGGGCGAGGACAGTGTCGTGAGAGACGAAACCGCGAGCGCTCCAACTGCAGGTGCTGGCAAGGTTAGTGATTCACGAGGAGCCAGTGTCGGTGTGAGGTGAACCTGTAAGGTCGGTATTGGTGTTGAGCCCGTGCTTCCGGCCGCCGGCAATATCGGAACGATAGCGTATAAGAAAGGGTTCGCCGAGACTGCGATCAGGCACCGTTCGTGTGACGATGATGCCAGTCTTACCTAGCGCTTCTGGTGGACTGGCCCATTGTATAGATTCTCCTCTTGTGAAGTTGCCTTCCGCCGAGTAGAATACTCCGACGTCTGCTATCAGCCGGGATATTACAGTCACGGTGAGAGAACTGACCCTCTCGGGCGATGACGACCTCGCCTCCGACTGTCCGAGTCCCTACTGGCACAGCTGCCTTACTGCCCAGTCCCACGTAGCCACCCAGTCCACTGAATGCTCCCATACCCATGCCGAGACCGCTACCACCCACACTATCGCCAGACCCGCCTACGGCAGGTTGAGGGGCATCCACCTGCCGACCGTTGATAGGAGGAAGAGAGGCATTTGCCAGCTCCGTCACGGATAAGCGTTGGGAGGATGTCGGATTAAGGTGCAGAATGACCGACGAAGTGGGCGAGTAGAGCAGGTGCACGAGAGATGGTAACGGCGAGGTGGGTGAAGGGGGAGAGGGGAAGATCACCGTGCGCGGAGAATGCGGCAATGTCAGCTCCTGCTCGTCAGCTCGCGGTCTTATGTTCAAGTAGATCCCCAATGCGCATGAGCTGGCGGGAAGCAACTCACCCAAGGATCGTTTAGAGTCTTGCCTGCTCCGTACACGACCACTTTCTTTCGGCAACCCACAACCACGAGATCCCGCTTCTGCTTCTCGCCCGGCTCACTCGACCCAGCGTCGCCCTTTGCTTTGTTCGGTCGAGGTGATTCGTACTGGTACGATGAGATCGCGAAGGCGTGAGCGTTCCGGGCCGCCGAGAGTAGGGTGGGCTTGCCGATGTCGGGAAGGGTGTACAGCGAAACGACGGTATCTGAAATCAGCTTCTGCATCATAGTGAGACTCGACTGACCAGAAAGCACAAGCAGCTGGGATGACTCTGGCAGTACCCCGATCTGATCGATGGGCCGTTTGCCAAGCGTGTGCGTCCGGATATGTTTGAGAACAGGCACGGGGCTCGACGTCGACTCGTTGGGCAGCTCAAACGAGAAGGCCTGGATCGTGCCGTTCGCGCAGCCTACATACAGACGATCCCCTGAGTGTCAGACTCGTATGGAAGCATGAGGGCTGTCGCGGTTTCGAAGCATGAAGCCGCAATATGGAAAGGGTTATGGGTAGCTATGACGCACCATGTTGGTGAATGGCTGTCACCCGCACTTTGAGCTTGGACAACAGCTCATGCAGCTTGAAGCCCCCCATCTTGGTCAATTGAGACCCGTTCTCCGATCCGATCTGAACCAGAGCGCACGTAAGCCTGCCGCTTCGTGTTGGACGAGTGACTTGGGACGATTGGGATAGGTTGACGATGGTAGAGGAACAAGACGCCGGTTGATCAGCTTCGGGTAATTCCGTCTGTTCATCTTCATTATTGACCGTCTCTGCCTGTATCACGCACACTGCTACACAACTTCTAGACCTGGCCGCAGCCGGTATCACATCAAATTCGACAACTCCGGAGCTGGTACGCTCGATTGCCAAGGCCGAACGACATCAAATATCGTGAAGAGGATCAGCTGGATAGACGAGGTATGCGCGCACATTAACGCGTCCACATGCGACACTCTGTCTGGACAGACGATGCTGATCGTAGCGTCTCGTCAGATCGCATCGAACCCACTCGATAGATTCCTCAAGTGCGGGCTGCTCCTGCGTCAAGCAAGACCTCTGTCACCTCATCGCGTCCGCGAAGTAGCACAACCCGCTCAGTCCGTTCGGTGGGTCCTTCCTAGCAGTGACATCCGTCATGTTGACAATCAGCTTGGCCTGAAGAACACAGTCCATCCATCACGCCCAGCCCCATAATCCAATCTCAGCTCCCACAACTCCTCTCGATACAATGATCTCGGACACGACACTGATGAACCTGTCAAACGGTCTCGGGGTTGCGGCCATGGCATTCATTGTCGTGTACCACTTCGTGTCGGTCAACGGCCGGCGGATGGAGGAGTAGACGTCGGTCTTGGTCTTGGAGAGGGTCGAATCAGATGACATGAGGGTATCTGAAGTAGCTCAAAAATGTGCTGCAAGAAGTGCGAGGACTTTGCCGGAGGCACAACGCTGGGGCAATCTATACCCATGCATCACATATACTTGCGTAGCTATCGACGCGGCAGACTCGGTGGCCTGCAGCAGTCAGGCTGCAACCCTTCGGCCATGCTGCTGTCCTTCTTCAGCATTCTTGTCGAGCAAGGCGCATCGGCATTGATGCAGGGGGCCGAAGGCATGGCTGTGCGCGGTGAGACGCAGTGAAGCGACGGTTGACGTGACACCTCCACCGGGTCCGTCCACGTCGCAATAGCTCACCTTTAACAACTTCCGCCGCATGCCATCTCGCCGATACCTCACATCAAGTCTAGCTCATTGCATGTCGAAACGACGCAAGATGGCTTCCAGCAGTGTACCAGTCCAGGAAATCCCGACCTTGACGAACCTGTACCGTACGAAGAGATTGCCAGACCCAAGTCAGCCATCACGCTACAAGCCGGATGCGCCGCTCAATGACCGCGTTAGCATATGGCGGGGTGAGTTGTGCGCCTTCATCGATGGACTGAGCTGATCGCAGGCAACATCGTCAACCTCGAGGTGAGCTTCTTGCTCGTTTCAACAATCATGCGAAGCATCGACGCAGTGCTGACAGACAGTCTGACATGATTGTCAATGCCGCGAATAAATCGTTGCTGGGCGGCGGAGGGGTCGATGGAGCCATACACCGCGCGGCCGGGCCTCGTCTCTACGACGAATGCAAGACGCTCGGCGGGGCTGGTGTGGGGGAAACGAAAGTGACCAAGGGATATGACGTGCGTGCTCAACACCACCTCGCGCGACGTTCATGTAGACTGTGCTGATCCCCAGCTGCCGGCGAAACGGATCGCGCACACGGTCGGACCGATCTACTCTTTGATGTCCAAGGAGGAGGCAGCGCGGAAACTCCGCAGCTGCTACCAGACATCGTTGGAGCTATGCCAGAAGCACGGAGGCGGGTCGATTGGGTTCTCGTCTATCTCGACGGGTGTCTGTGAGTCCAACCTCGCGCGCTACGTAATCGTGACTGCGATATGAGCCTGACCATAGACGGATATCCAATCGTTGACGCTACCCGCATCGCCCTTGAAACCACGAGGCAATTCTTGGAGAAGGATCAAACCGTATGTCTCGTGGTTGCCCAACTCGCCAACACTACCCTAGACCTCGAAGCCCCGCAGTGCGGCGAGAGACTCCCCCTACGATTCGGCTGGTCCATCGATGACGGCTGACTCCAGGTCACCCGCGTCATATACGTCGTCTTCTCCGAGCGAGACGAGAGGGTCTATCAATCGCTCGCGAGCGAGTACTTTCCCGACGCGTCTGCGACGTCGGACGAAGCAGCATCGACCAAGGAAAATCAAGCAGCTGACGTGCCTGCAGGAAGGGAGCAGAAGGATACGGTACCCGCTGTAGTTAAAGACGGATCGAAGAAGGATGATGAAGGCAGGGAATCGATCAACATCGATGAGGGGTGGGTGAGCGTGGAGAAACCTTCGAAAGCCGAATGAGAGGCAGACTCGGGCAGCTACGGGAATGTGTGAACTGTGTATCGATTGCGCGACCTTTTATGTATTTACTGGAGCTTCATAGGATGACCATGCCCGCCATGCGGATCGAACGAAGCCGGACGCCGATGAGCTCTGTGGTCACAAGTTTCGCACACGATCGAGCGACTAGAAACGCCCAAGCCCCTTGGCCGGCGTCCCAAGCCAGACCACTCCTTTGTGCTGCCACTTGCAAGCACAGGTACGCGTGACGAGTGCCACTACAGCGTCCAGGCCGGGACTTTGCGGCGCTCCAGATGAGGATCCTTTGACTGCACACCCTAGATCGAGCGTTTCGTCATGATCAAGTCGAGCTCATTGAGCGCACCTTCACCTTGCACACAATGGATGGTTCGAGGATGATCACTCTGTACTTTGACCTTTCTCCCTCACAGGCTCTGCCTTGTCAACAAACAGCGACATCATTACGAGTACATTTAGCCCCGAAGGCATGAATCGATTCACTCACTACCCCTCTCCTTTTGGCCCACAGCCGCATGGGATGATTGGCCCAATGACGAGGCCGTTTGCGGGCTCTTTCGCGCCTTCGGGCCTCACCAGCGCTTTCAGTCGGCCTTTCTCGGACCTGACATCGACTTATGGAGGTGTTCAAGGACCTGGTTCATTGAGCAACCAGTGGTCCGCACATGCTCCGAACCCTACGTACCTTCCCCCTGGTCACTGGTCTGGGTGGCAAGCGTCCCAGATCCCCTCAACTTTGGGTGCCGTACTACCGTCTGTTTGGCATCGGCCACCAACACCTTGGAACAGCGGCTCCCCACAACCCTCGACCCTTACTTATGCCCCGAGTCCACGGCAAAATCTTTCCCAAACAAATCCGACTCAGCCTGGAGTGTGGAGCAGCCTGGTGCAGGGACTCAGCAACGGAGTGCGGGCACTGTGGCCCACTTCCACACCCATTCCGCTCACACACATGTCCCGCAGACCGCCAAAATGGCCTCGACCTGGGGCTCTATACCCGGGGACCACTAAAACAATCGCTCAAATGCGTCATGAGGGGTTACTGCCCAGCTCCCAGGTCTTCGACGACACGGAGAACCGTATCAGCCTTGTCGAAGGTGAGTGGCGAATCCAGGATGCCATCCTCGGAAGCTCTCAGGCGTACTCTAGACCTGTTCACTGACGTGCAGGGGACGTTCTTGCAAGCGGTGTAAGTCTGGGTCGAGACTCATTGGACACAACTGATTGACCGGCAGTGCGACGTCGTCGTGAACCCACTCAACGAGTCGCACCGGCCACTCACGGCTGCGAGCCGCATCTGGACAGAAGCGGGACCGCGACTGCAACTGGCTCTTGCCGAGGGCGGTGTGGTACCGCTGGGCGAGACCAAGGTGACCGAGGCGTACGATGTGAGTCTTCCAAGGCTCGCCTTCGACATGGGGTACTCACGGCAGCTGCCCGCATCGCTGGTGGCACACACACACGAACCCACCTGGTGGGGAACAAACCCAGGCAACTGGGAGGACATACTCCGCCACTGCTATAGAAGCGCCTTGGAGGCCAGCGAGAGAAACGGTGCTGACTCGGTAGCTCTACGCGTGTTGTCGACTGGGCCCGAAGGTGCGTGGCGCTCGGCGCTCCCAGGAGTGCGAGACGGCCGGATTAGTAATTTCGCTTATGAGTTCAGGTGTCTTTACCGACGAACGCTCGACCACCATCGCAATGGAGGAAATCAAATCCTTCCTGCGCGGCGATGATGACCGGGGCACCAAGAGCTTGACCAACGTGTCTCTGTATGTGCCGAAGGGTAAGGGGGAGGTACTTCACCACGCCATCGAACAGACAACCGGTTTTGACTCCGCCACGCCCACTCAGTGGGGTCCCTCAACCCAACCGAGTGGCTTCGGCCTGTCGTCGCAGTGGCTGAGCGGATATCGTCCTCTCGGTATCCCTGGCCTACCTTGGCAGCGCTTTCCGAGTACCGTCCCCGTGGGTCCCGGGGCTTCCTGGATACCGTTCGCGCCACGACAGTTCGACGCTCACCCCACATCAGCGGGAACCTCTTACGACCCACAGTGGTCGCAGCAATACCCCGCCCCTCGCGCACCGTTGTTCGGTAATTCTTTCACTAGTTTCAATCGCTATCCAACATAATGACGCCCTCTTGCATCCCAGCCAATACCGGTGCGTTGAATTGCCCGAAGTCGTTCGGCCTCGTAATACAGCACAAAATCAACATGCATACAATCTAGTACATCTACATGAACCAGACAAGAATCGTGAGCTAGAAAGATCGTCAGGTCATAAAACATTGGCCACAATGAGGTTGTCGGAGATGCCCACCTTTCCTCCTATGCCTGGTTCTGCAGTCTCCACCTCTCAGAGCCCAAGAAAACGGTTCACGTGGGTTCCAAAATCATCCCCTCTTGCACGATAATAGCTCGAGACGATGGCGATACGCAATAGCCATTGCACGATAGCCCGAAAGACCCAGAAGAACGGGATGTAGACGCTGAGGTCGAGCAGGATAGGGGAGAAGCCGACGTAGTATCGCCCCAGGGGGTATCGGTCTTCGATGGCGTGGGCGACGGCGGAGAAAAGCATATCTTCATCGACGGCCCAGCCTTTGGCGACCTCGGCGAAACGTTTTGCCAATCTCTGGGGGTCAGTTGCGAACAATGACTGAAGGCTCGTCCCGCACCGCCTCCATGACTGCACGTGAGCGCGTATTGCACATATTTGCAGATGACCCACCGTCTTCATCGTCGAAATGCCGTCCGGGTGGAGTTGATGGTGAGCCGCTACCAGCGCTGCTGTCAGTACGCCACGACCCGCTGATCGCCCGGTAACCCACCTGAATACACGAGCAAAAGTGCTCCTTCTCGACCGGTCGCTGTCGGTGCTCTCGTCGGACGAATGACGACTATGTCCCGAGATGCCTCGTCTTTGACTTCGCAACAGCGGACCTGCGATGAGTTACCGATTCAAGCATCGCTGCACAACGCGGCTCACCGGATACTATCTCGGAGGCGGCGATGCCGGAAGGGTTAAGCTCCTCGTCCTTTATCGTTGCCAAGCTCGACTTATGCATGTAGTGCATCATCCTCGCCGCCCACGTCACCGCTTCCTTCCTCTTGCCGATTCCTAGCGTCCTCATGGCGCCCGTCGTGTCCACCACGCCCAGTCCTAGCTCCCCATTGAGGAACACCACCCTGCTCGTACCGTGTCCGAGCTCCTTTGACCGGATGAGCAAGTCCTTGACGATCCGGATCATGTGCCGCGGTACGAGCACGTTCGAATCACCCAGCGAATAAAATTTGTCTTCGTAGTGGTGATTGAAGAAGCCATGCCCCTCTGTCCTGATGACCCATGGGTCCTCGTACGAAATTGAGCTGGACGTTCGTGGAATCGAATACGTCCGATTGCCGAGGGGAATATATCGTGGGGGCGGGGAAGGGGGCGACGACCCAGCCATCTGCTCGTGGGCCGTTAGGTTGCTAGCGGCAACAACGACCGAGACCAGCGCGAGGTCGTGATCGTGGCAGTAGACACGGATGGTGTTGCCGGCGTGGATAAGGTGATCGAGAGACTTGGGCCCGAACATGGCCTCACGCGGTTCGAGGGGAGGGTCGATGAGGACAGGGAGGACGACCCCAGGATGGCAGGGCCACTTTTCGCGAAGTCTGCGCTGGACGCGAGACCACGAATACACGAGCGAGGAGAGACTGTTTGTTGGTCCGGAGGGGGCACTGGTCCGTATGGGGATCAGAGCAAAGACCGTATACCCGCGCTTGGCGAGGTCGATGGCCACCTTGATTCCCGTTGCTGAAGTCAGCGATTGCAGGAAGACGCCAGCGGGACGTGAACGGTCAGGCGGGTGGAAACGATTCGCGATAGCCAATACTCACGGTCGCCTGCACCAACGAGCAGCACCGCCAGACCGCGCCCTCCCTCCCCGCCGTTGTCACTACAGCTGTACTCGCGCTGCTTGACATGTCGCGTGATCCCGAACCGGCCCAATGTTCCCCACACTGCATCGTTTCCGTAGAATCTTGACCGCTCATACGCAGAGGCGCACCCGGCCGCCCACGCGCGAGAGCGTTCGATAATGTGGCCCCAGTCGAAGCGCGACGTGGGCTTCTCCGGCGAGGGGGATCTGATCCTGGCAGGCGGCTCTAGTGGCATGTCGCGTTCGAGTGATCGCTGCTGAGGGCGCAATCGAGCACCGAAGATGCAGGAGAGAGCGGGAAGCATTCGAATGGTGGGTTCACACGGCCCGCTTCAGTTTGGGACCGCGTCCGCTCGAGGCCGGTCGGGAGGGTGAAATGATGTCGATTCCGACCGGCAAGTGACGAAGTGCCAATCGGGGCGTACGTCGAAGCTGGCTGGATCGTGATCGAGGAGGACAGGAGATGTGCGACGCCTACCAGCGCACCAAGATTCGCTGGGCGAGACTGTTACGGCCGCGCGAGCCGCATTTCCCACGCCAAGTGCGGTTGGATGGGTTTCGTTCGGCGGGGATGTGTAGTATGGCTAGGTACTAGATACAGCGTGGAGGAGGGGTATCTGTTGCTCCGAGCTTGATGACCGTGTGAACAAGATGATGGACTGAATGACCACGTCGACCGAGGTGTTCGCAAGGAGAAGTCTGATTGTATGCTTGAATTGAATATCTCTATGTCTGCGGGATGGATCAACCGGCCACCTCGGTCAACCGGTCCACCCGACCCTGTCCATTTCCCCACGGTGTAACCTGCTCCTACATAATTCGGAGGCTCCCAGTAATCGCGTCATCCAGAGATTTCCGACTCGCCGAATCATTGAATCAAAACAGCGACAGGGTCATCTCAACATCATTCACACAATGTCAGAACGAGCGCAGACGCACAACTTTGCCGCTGGGCCGTCGCCATTGCCCACCTCGGTGCTCGAGGAGGCATCGCGCGGGCTCCTCAACTACAACAACACCGGTATGGGCATCTGCGAGCTCTCGCATCGAGGCAAAGAGTTCAAGGCGATCATCGAGGGCGCCGAGGGTGGGTCGCGGCCATGACAATCCGGAACCTTCACTGATCATAGCTAACCTGCGGAAATTGCTCGCCATCCCCGACTCGTACGCCGTGTTGTTCAGCCAGAATGGAGGTACCGGCCAATTCTCCGCGACGGTGCTCAACACCCTCGCTGCCCGGCGGCTCAAGCACGCAAACGTCTCGTACGAGGACTACCAACCCCCCAAGCTCGACTATGTCGTCACCGGCTCGTGGTCGTCCAAGGCGTACGCCGAGGCTCAACGTCTCACCACCCCGCCATTCCCGGGCGCCAAACCCACCGCTGAGCCCCGCATCGCAGCAACGGCAAAGCCCTCCAAGTTCACGACGCTGCCAAAGGCCGAAGAGTACGACTTTTCGCCGGACGCCGCGTTCGTGTACTATTGCGAGAACGAGACGATCAACGGCATCGAGTTCCCCGCCGATCCGTCGGCGCCTTATGCCTTCCCGTTCGACAAGGTCCCGGCCGGAGTGGACATCATCGCGGACTATAGCTCGTCGTTCCTTTCACGACCGATCCCGCACCTGGAGAAGCACGCAATCATCTACGCCGGCGCCCAGAAGAACCTTGGACCCTCGGGCGTGACGGTCCTGATCGTCAGGAAGGACTTGCTGGTGGACACCACGGAAGCGGCCAAGCTGGGCGGCGTGCCCACAGTACCCATCATGGCCGAGTACAAGATCCTCGCCGACAATGGAAGCCTGTACAATACCCCGCCGACGTTCCCGATCTACGTGTCGGCGCTGGTCCTCGAGCACCTCATCAACAACAAGGGTGGGATTGAGGGACTGAAGAAGACGAATGGGGACAAGGCGGACTTGCTGTATGCGACGCTGGACGAGGCGGAGGAGAAGGGGCTGGTGCGTTGTGTGGTGCGTGAAAAGGCCGCGCGGAGCTGGATGAACGTCACGTTTGAGATCCTGGGTGAGGGCAAGGAGAAGGCATTCTTGGAGGGTGCGGAGGCGAAGGGGTTCAGGCAACTCAAGGGCCACCGATCGGTCGGAGGTGAGTTTGGTGCCGAGCTTGCGCCCGGGCAATATATCACTGGTGATGACCGCTGACAACAGGCATCCGGGCTTCGTTGTACAACGCGGTCGAGCTGGACAGCGTCAAAGCATTAAGCGATTACATTCGTTCATTTTCGTAGACTGTCGTAATAATTATACCTTGCAGCGGCACAAGCTCGTCTCACAAGCTCTTCCTACGTTTGGCCGGATTGTTATCCCTGAAGTTGAAGACCCCCACCAGCGTCGAGACTTCTCCATAGCTCCGAGCCCAGCATTCATTGTCCGCCCATGTTCCCATGTGGGCCAATGAACACCCCTTCCGGCAGACTCGCTATTGCCTCCTCCAGGCTCACACCCATGATCTCCGCGCACTCTCCGCGCTTGAACATGCCCGCAGTCTGGACACTATCCGGCCGTCCAAGACGGATGTCGGCTCCATGCTCCACCAGAACACGAACTACCTCCCGATGGTCCTTGAACACGGCGCCGCTGAGCGGGCTCTGCCCCCGTCCGTTCAGTGCGTTGACGTCCGCCCCGGAGTCGAGTATGCCCGAGACGAGATCGGCGTGGCCGTGGTACGCCGCCAGCATGAGAATCGTGTCCCCCTCGGAGTTTGTGAGATTGGAGGGTATTCCGGCTGAAAGGTACTGCAGGAGTAATGGCGAGTTCTGGCGGGCCATGTCGAACAGCCTCGAAGCGAGTTCGAGGGCTTCCGGCGGGAGCTGAGTGGGTGGAGAGGTGGGAGGTGGTGAGGTGTTGGCGCTTGTACCATTTGCGTGGTGCGATCCGGTGGTGTTGCCGTTTGGTATGGGAGGGCCGGACATTCTGACGAGGCGATGCGCAGCTCGTAGATCTAGATCAGAGGTCAAGGTCGATAGTGAAAGGTGAATCAATAATGCCAGATGTCGGTCTCCAGCCAAGGTCCATCTCCGCACCGTACCCAACCGGTTTGTTTTCGCTTTTCAACCGTGATTCATCGTCACTTCCGAGCAACCCACCAGACCGCCAGATTCGCCGAACTTTTGCAGCACAGAGCAAGCACAGCGGACAATGGCACCGAAAGCCCCGCGAGAGCATAAGCGGAAAGCAGGAGGTGAAGGGAAGAAGGGCAAAAAGTTCCTGGAGAACAAGGTAGGTCGAGCCCACACAAAACCTGCTTGCATACGGCCTGCTCCTGCCCCGTGCAGCTACTAGGACGTATATCCGTATGGCGGGCAGCCCGCTGACGTTGCAGGAAGGCCTGCTATCACTCATTGGCGATGTGACGGAGTCGAAAGAGTCGATACGGCAGTCCAAGTTGGACAAGCTCCGGTCATACCAGGGCGAAGCGGCACCGCCTGGGTCGGGCAGCAACCTCGTGAAGAAGAAGGAGGTGACGCCGACGGAGAAGCGTAAGCGGGAGAAGGACCGTGCGCTGGTGAGGGCAGATCTCTGCTACTGAGGCCTGGAACTGATGGCAGATCGAGGCGAAAGCGGCTTTGGCGGCCAAGGCAAAGGAGAAGAAGCAACGCAGCAAGGCGCCGGCTGCGCCGAGCTCGACGAGTGCCTCGTCCAAGGCAGGCAAGAAGCGGGTCGGATTTGCCTGACCACCTGCGCTCCGGATTGCCTACATGGCACGACACCTGTACGACGACATTCACGACCTGTACACATACATATACCCGGCATACGATCAGCGCCCATGCATTATTAAGGATAAAGTAGTGTAAAACCTAATGCTGATATCTACAGTCTTGAATGCTGCCAGTCACAATCTGTCAGCTATCTCATTTGCGAGACGGGTGAGTCCTCTTCCGGTGGCGTGTAGTCCGGCCCGTCCCTCGGCACATCGGTATACAACGGCGGTAAATCCACAACCTCCTCTTCGTGTCTCGTCACCGGGACTCGCCCGGCATCTTCATGTCGTCTGAACGTCGGTCCGGCCAGCGGATCTCGTCTGCGGCGTTCCCGATCGCGGTCGTCTAGACGTGGGCCAGGCGGCAGTGTGGGAAGAGCAGCGGGGTCGTCATGGTTGATCACGCGCATAGCGCTCGACGGAAGAGGTCCAGCCGGAGCGACGGGCGATGTCGGCGATGATGGACTGAGCAGGTCGTTCTTGAGTGCATGGGTCGAGGGGCGGCTTGTCGTAGACGTCAAAGGCGATTGAAGAGTGCTGGAACTGGACCCCTTCTGGGGTAGCGGTCCAGCCACACCTGGGCCAGAAGGCCGCGCATCCTCGCCTGAAGGTCGCGATCGCTGTCCTGCGAGTCCAGCTCCCAGTCCCGCGAGACCCGCCGAGGTCATCGTTGCGCCGTCCGCGGATGACAGATCGTGCATTGAGCTATGCGGAGATTGCGTTCGGCCGCTCTCGAACGGATCGAGCGTGCGATACGGCTCGACGACGTGTGACGTGCTGGCACTTCGTGTTCGGACCATACCCGGCTCGTCCGCCAGGTCCACCTCATGCCCCTTGATCTTCTGCGAAGCCGCTTCTCGTCTTCTCTTGCGGCGAAGGAGAAACCAGAGCGCAAAAGCGAGTACAGCCAGCCCAGCGACCGCCCCGATAACAACGCCGGCGATTGCCCCGCCTGACAGCTTTCTCCCTGGCTCGGCGCGTTCTGTCACCGGCAGGGTAGCCACTGAAAGGGTATTGGTTGCAAGCCCGACAGGCCATGAACCGGTAGGCCCAATAGACTGCTTGATGCATGCCGATTCGGTCGGCGTCGTCGAATTGTCCACTTCGTATATCCCAGCCACGCCTCCGGTCCCGTACCCCTCCCGATTGCTGCCGTCAGCACACGCGTGTGACGCCGCTGGCAGGCGATCACACCCGGGACTCACTTCATCATGATCGTGAATCTCGCTCCCGCCGTCATGTTCAACGTCCAGTCGCTCATCGACCTCACCCCATCTTCCAGGGGAACATCGTACGGCCGGAAACTTTGGTCGAGCGGTATGACCGTGAAGTTGTACGGCCCGTCTTCCCGTCCTCCACTCCATGCCATCTCAAAACCCCGCTCGCATTGCTCTGCCACGCCCGAAAGGGAGAAGGTGAAGTCGAGGGAGGTTTGATTCTGCTGGGCCGTGTACAGGCAGTCGGTTAAGTTAGAGACTTGCACGCGCCGTATCTGGGACGATCCGCCTGTGGTCAGGGACGAGCTTTGAGGGGTGCTCGAACGACGCACCGGCTCCAAACTCTGTTCCGTCCGACATGAGCACGACGTAGCTTGTTCCCGCGTTGAGCTGTAAGAGGATCTTCCGTGAGCCAAGCGCCAGTCAAGATCGGACGGGTACACACGTCGTACTGCCCTTTGCCATCCGAATATGCCTCGTCTGGAATGTCGTACACGAACGGCTGGCCATATACGGGACTGTCATCAGCGCCAGAACGAGGTTGTGCTCTTTTTCCGGACACAAACTCACACCACGAAGGCCTTGAACGGAGGGGTCGCATTCGCCCAAGTCAATCGATGTGTCTGAAGGTCAGCCTCTTGGTCCGGCCTCGGCATGGCCGTTTTCGGACTTACGTTACACTGGTAGGCATCGTCCGGCCATTGGAAAAAGAAGAAGCCTTGAGTGGGCGTCGCGCCGATGACCAGGCTCACAATAACAGCCAAGCTCGATACCGGCAGGCGAGTCAGTCGCCGAGGAAAGGCCGTCGTCGGTCTCATGGTCGTCGCCGCGGCTGGTCGCACTGATACCTAAACTCGCATGAGGAAGACAAAAGTGTCGAAGCTGTTCCGCTGCAGTCCGGCGTGTTGATCGCTCAAGTCGCGCGTATAGGTCGAAGATGAATGGAACGACCGGACAGAAAGCGTGAGACGAGAGAATGGCGCCAAGGAATGAGATGTCCGCGTAGCGTCAAATATCGTTTCGGGCTTGGGATCCGCTAGTCCCGAGACGGGCCAAGCGCCCGTGTGCCTCCTGGGCGTCTCCAAGGGACCGATTGGCGGGGAGAGGGCCGCCGGAGTGCCTTTGGGCAAAGGCAAGCGCCAGACGGGCCGAGCGAGACGACGGGGTGAAGCGCAGCATGGCACGACACGGTAACAACGGACACCCCAGCACAGCCTTGGTACAATGAGGCATGGGAGATTTACGTCCTGGATAGAACAGTGTCTCACGTGTATTCGTTCAGGCTGGACAGCGGGGACCGGCGGGCACTCGAAAGCTGAAGACGCGGAGCAGTGCTCAGGGGAAAGGGGAGGGGGGATCTCGTTCCAGGAACGGGGACGTCCCCGGCATTTGCCCGGATTGAGCGAGGCAAAGGGATCGCCAAGGCGATGCCCCATCTCAGAGTGACGCACGACCGTTATGTCACCCCCGCCGCAATCCTCCGGTTCCATCCGGGCAGCAAACCTTGTACCCAAACCCTTCGCCGACGCTTCGCGAGCCTGCTTTGAAGCCACTGTTGGACCGCAGTGTGGAGAGGACACGGTCCTGCGTGTACATCATGCATGGCTCACGACCATTGATACAGGCACATCTGCAGAGAGAGAGCCCAGTGGAACCATCCGCGTTTGCAGAATCGGTTCAAAACTCTTGCGCCGGAAATGATGTACAGTCCGAAGCTGTATTAGGGTACGCATGACCGACTCGGCGCGTCGCAGAGAAGGCCAACCATTCGACCGAAGGTTGCCTTGAACCCTCCGCAGAGCAATCGACCTTCTTGCGGCTCGACCGTAACGATCTCGCTGCGCAGCTCGCTGATGAAGGGATTTGTGGACGCCAGTGTCATTGAGCAATGAGCAGGTTGGAGAACGCCGAGTTGCCGGTCATGTGTAAGGCTCGAATCTCTCGCTGGGATCAGCAGCGGTGCGGCACAGGTATTTGAGTACATACATCGATG
Organism: Papiliotrema terrestris; assembly: GCA_019857685.1. NCBI lineage: Eukaryota > Fungi > Basidiomycota > Tremellomycetes > Tremellales > Rhynchogastremaceae > Papiliotrema > Papiliotrema terrestris. The sequence continues at coordinate 54,327 of JAHXHD010001023.1, read as the reverse complement.
ACGTCTGGGCATTGCCGCTGTATCTCGGCGTACACGTCGTCGATGAGCTTCCGCACTGCCGAGGAACGATCTGCAAGTCAATTCCCTCCGAGCGAGACTTGATCGACTGCTGAGGCGGCTTACCGTTCTCTACAATCGTCTCACCCCGCTCCTCCAGCTGAACGGCCAGGCGGGAGATGACGTCCAAGATCTGGCCACGCCATCGTCCAGCTCGACCAGTCGGTGCGACAGTCTGCAGTGCTTTGAGTAGGGCGCGGAGGTTGGCTTCGTAGTGCGGCATGACCGCGGTTGTCGGCATGAATTGCAAAGGGCTCAAAAGATTCGGAACGATCGCCTGGAGTCAGCTAGGAGACACGGCACAACGCGAGCCGCAAACCTTCATCCATCTAACGATCCCCTCTCCAAGAACGCCGCACATCGTCTCGAGGTCGCGCGCTATACCGATCATGACCGCCCGGCCCTCCTTGCCCGAAGGGGCGTATGTCCATCCATGCACGATTCCCTTCTCCATCAAGTCCGCCAAAGCCTCGGCCCGCGTTTGTCCCGACGTCGATATATCAATGAGTCTAATCGCGACCGATAACACCCCCTTCAAGGGCGGACTGGGATGTAACGACATCGTATGCGCCAGCGAGTCGCGCAGGAGCTTATCGACGCCCATTCGCCTCATCGTCTCCGGGCTCATTCTCTCTATCCAGCCCGACAGAACGCGCACACCTCGGGCGCGCCAGTGTGGTTCCCAGTCGTCCATGAGCGTCAGCGTGGGCGGAAGGATCATCCCGATCCGCTTTTCCAGCTCGGCAGGCGTAAGACGCGATGTCGCCCAATAAAGCACGTTGTAACATCCCCATGCGTCCGGAGACTTGAAGCGTTGGTTCTCGTGATCGACAAAGTCTGCTTGAGCAGCTTGACCCCCGGCAGGCCGGGAAAGGGCACGAGAGGTGGTCGTGTTGAGCATGGGATGAGGGCTGGCGGCGAAGAGCGGCCGGAGCAATTCGAGTAGATGCACCGCGAGCGCAGATGTGTCAGAGTGAGAGGTAATTTCTGCCGTCAGGGGTGATCACAATGTGCCGATATGCGTACCGTCGACAGTGGCCCTTAGTGGCTCCGACGTCCAGTCGTCTTCGCCGTACAACCTGCTGACAGCGAAAACGACCTCGGCCTGCTCCTGATCGGAAAGCCGAGCCCATGCCGGCGAGCTCGCCTTGCTTGCAATCTGGCGGAGGAGAGACAAGGAGCGGTCTCGACACGACGTGAGAGCTTCGACAGCTGAGGGTCAGCTGAGATGGCGCAGGGCCTGGGTCAAGCACTGACGCTTGTCCTCTTCGAGAAAGCTCGGAAGGAGCTCTTCGGGCAGGGCTAACCTGATCGACAGCGCTTTCAGGGTTCGCTTCAGGTCTGCTGCGGACTCGTGATCATCATCGGCTGCGACCGGGTCGCTGTCTGTGAGGTCCTCTATGAGCGCCATGATGCTGGTCGATAACGGACAAAGGGTGCTCGACAGGTGAACAAGAAACCGGGCAAGATGGACGCCGTGCCTGAAACCGGTTTCCCACGGTGCACACTCTCTGGACCGCGCGCGCGTGTTGTCGACCGACCGTCCACCGTGTCATGTTGAAACCCGAATGCGATGTCCCGACCAGACATCCCCTCCATCACTCATTGCTCCGCTGGGGAGTACAGCAGCATGTCTACCCGGTCCGCATCGGGTCCAGGATCGACTCGCACACCCATCTTCTCCCCTCCATCCTCCTCCCCTGCGGCCTCGTTCCGTAAACATCGCCTGCCTTCCGGGTCTATCACTCCGTTCACCGACTACTACCGCCGGCCTTCGGGCGCACAGGCCCGCAAGTACTCGCAGACAAGCGCGTCGGGGACTTCAACACCGTTTGGCCCGAATGTCCCGTCGAGGAAGAGGAAGGAGTCCGCTGTACCTGAAGGAGAAACCGATTGGAGCTCGCTCGATGCCGACGAGGTGTTCCGGAGGTTGCCCGTCGGAGAGGTTAAGCGTGTGGAGGCGAAGATGCGAAATGATGCTTTGAACAAGCAGAGCGAGCTGCGGTCCATGGTCGGGTCAGTCAAGCTTCATGCCGTCTAAAGCTTCGGCACAGACTGTGAATGGCACTGATCTATAGCACCCGGTATCGAGATCTGCTGACGTCTGCGACGCAGATAACAGCCCTCCGCGAGTCCTCTTTACGCCTCTCTTCGTCGCTACAGAACGCTACAGCCGCTTGCTCGTCGCCGCAGGAGATTGGGGTGTCCGGCGCTCAAAGCGACACGAGCGAGGGCGAGGAGGTGATGAGCTTGTTGCCGGTTGCTGCGCATATGAAGCTGCTCTTGGATGCGCCAGAGGGTGAGTCCAGCAGCCGGTTGTGTCGTTGACGATCTAGCACTGTATTCTTTCCTTGCGCACCAGGCGTACCTCCAGGCTGCGTATCTATGGCTCGTCGCCAGAGTGGCCAAAGAATCGTTATCAAGCATGTCGGAGGAACTCAGCTCGGTGGGTCGGGGTGTACGCCGAAATCGACCAGGGCTCATGCACAGACTTACTTGCCTCTCTTGCAGAAGCAGTGGGAAATTCTGCTCCCTTTCCGAAACCAGATAGCGGCGCGTGCCCAGGCATCGCTGCGGTCTCGCGACGTGCTCGACTCGAAGGTGAGTCGAGGCAGGGGAGGTGATAGCCAAGCTGATCAATAGACCCTCTCGGAGACTCTCTTGGCTATCATCCTGCTTGATAACCTTTCTCTGCCTGACACACTCTCTCTCTTCCTTGCTCAACGGTCAAAAGCGTTGCGCGACATCCTGCATTCGCCCGAAGGATCACAGAGCGCTCAACATCCCCGGCTGCGACGCGACTCGAAAGCATCGATACGCTCATTGAACAAAGGCCGGGATGAAATTGGGGCTGTCCTGGCTGAAGCGGTCAAGGCTGTTCTGGACACGGTCGCACTCGCTCGAGCGGTGTTTGACAAGCGTCGAGGCGTCGAGAGCCTGATCGACGAGATGCAACGGCTGGTGCAAGTGGGTGAGACGGTGGAGACACCGAAGGTCGTCGGCACGATCAACACCAGGCGGACATCTCATGAGCGCCGGGCGAGTCGCTTGGCGTCAATATCTATTGCGGTGCCAAAGATTGCATTCTCGGCGACGGGTCCGCCTATCTCGTCGGGACAGGTCCTGCAAAATCTCCCGTCGGCGCAGATTCTGCTCCGGCATCTGCCGACGAGTATCACTGGCTTTACACCATTCATCGCCCCCTCGACGGCTCCAAAGTTGGACGACAAGCTGTCTTCTTGGCAGGCTAGCGCTATAGGGTTGTTGCGTGAGGCCGTGCCCGGGTGGCTGGCCGCAGTGCACTCGGTAGCGGACGTGTGGAAGCTCCGCGCCGATTTGAATGCTTTGCTGGCGGACGGGGAACTGGAGAATGATGTGAAAGAGACGCTGCAACAGGCTTGGAACGGACGAGTCGAGCAGGTGTGGGACGAACGGCTGAAAGAGGCAGTGGAGCTTGTCGAAACGAAGACACGCGCGGCGGGCGAGGAGGTTAGAGCGAAAGGGGCCGAGACGGGTGAGTCGGACCGTGATGTGCCCCACGGCACGGCCGAACTGACCTGCAGATGTCAACCCCGAATCGTTCATCTTCACGGATCTGCCCTTCCCGCCTGCACCCGCCCATGCCCTTACTGCGTCGTCGACACCCTTCAACACCTTCCTCGCGAGCGTGCAGAAGCGCTCGGCACTGCGAACGCCTCTGCTCGACTCCGTTCTAGTCGAGCTGGAACAGTGCGCCAAGGAGCTACGGGCGGACATCAGTGGTCTTCCAAAGTCGTTATACGCGTCATACGCGCAACGGATTGAGGAGTCTTTGGCACAGATGGTCAGAGCGCTGCAAAGAGTGGCGGATAGTATGGGCCTGAGTCGAGGTGACGGGAAAGTCGGAATTGAGGCCGAGATGTTTGTGGGCCGAGTGAGCATATACGTTGCGAGCCAATCGACCTTCTTGGCGGATCTCGTTGACGAGACTGATGTGTCGCTGGGTGGGTGCTCCGTTCGAATTGCCTGGAGCTGAGATTAATCCCAGCGAGCACACAGGCAGCCTTGGTTGAGCTGCATGCCCGCTCTGTCGTGCGATGGAGGGCAAAAGCGGTCGAGGAAGCTGCGGCGGCCTTGGCGCCTATTTTCGATCCATTACTCGGGCCCAAGGAGATCCGCTCGAGCTGGCAAGGCAGTAAGTAACCAACCTGGGTTCGCATGGATGCGTCTGACCTGCAGCGTCCACGCCAATCTCACCATCGTCCGCCATCTCGGTCGCGCTTCACATACTCGTGCAAGCTACAAGACACCTGGGCCTACCGCCTGCATCCGACCTGCCGATCATACAAGAGCTGCTCAACGATTTTGTGGAGTCTGCGCGAGGTCTTGAGGGCTGGACTGCTACCGCCGAGGACGGAGCCGCGCAAGCGGCTTTCGACCTGGCGTTCCTGGCGGTCCTTGCCGGACAACAAGCCAGCGAGGACGTGCTGGTGAAAAAGCAACTTGGAAAGGTGCGTGATGATCCGCGTAGCGTCTGCATTGCAAATGCTGACAAGCAGCTTCCTTCGAGCATCCCATCGGACTATGCGGATAGCCTTCCCTCACTCGTCCTCGACCATCTCAGGCGATCACAGCTCCTGCTCAGCCCGCTCATACGCCACCTGCAGGCGTCGACGGGGACACCGACACCATTGACAGACACGCGCAATGGCTTGTTGCGTTTTGGGGCGCCAAAAGGCAACAGCGGAGTGGGCACCGAGTTTAGGAGCCCTCTGGCTGTTGCGAAGCCGGGCAAACGCTTCGGGCTTCTGTCTATCGCTGCATGATGCATCCACGCATGCCTGGTATGGTCTCGTAGGGTATCTATCTGTATGCAAGGTATACTGGAGGGATTGGTTCGAAAAGGGGAGAGAGATTGCCGCAATCATGTCACTGACTTGACGGCAACCGTGCTGATCACGGCCGCGATCTTCTTCTCTAGGATCTCTGATTGAGAAAGTGGTAGGCGGTTCAGCTCGGACAGCTTGTATATCTGTCGTCAGTGCAAGTTACGCGAGGTCTAGCTATGCCCCGTTTGTGAGGATTGTGCAATTCGGTGCGCACAGAAGAGCGTTCGACATACCTTGTCCAGCGCCTTCCAGTCGACCAGTTCCCCTCCATCCAGGGTCGACAGCGGAACCAGCTCCCCCTCGACCACACCATCCATCGTATCCCAGACCTCGTCCTGCTCGCCGTCTCCGAAGCGCACAACCAAGAGGGACGTGGTCGAGTTGGAGATTCCAAACTTCTTAATCGCTTCGCTGATGATGTTGTTCGTATGCAGCGTCAGGAGGATCTCGGAGTGGAGGTTATGTGATCGCGTCTTGGGCGATGGATCGTCTGAGCCGGCCGGTAGGGCGAGAAGGAGGGTAGTGAGTATGGCGGTCATGAGGTGCTCCTTGGATGCAAGCTGCGTGTGAGCGGAATACGTGGGCGGTGGAACGAGCGTACGTGGGCGGCGTCAACGAAGCCGAACTCTACTCTCTTCCGAGCTTCCTCGCCCTCGGGGCCTGGCATCGTTGCGGCCTCAACGAGCCGCGTGCGGATCGTCGATGCATTTCGGAGGTTGCGGAAGAGGGCGAGGTGGACGGTCGAGTAGGGTGCGGGGAACTGGGAGAGGGTGTATGACTCCATGGCGGAGACGGGTGAGACGGAGCAGAAGGAGTGAAGACCTAGGCTCCCTCAAGCGGCGCACAGTCTATGTGGATGAATAGTCAGAGTATGGGTTGAGCAGGCGCTGAGATTACTTGTGTCGGAGCCAAATACACCTCACAGTCTCGTCGTGGGCAGCGGCGGCGGCGGTCATCGCCGCAAATCTGAAACGTGCGGCAAAGGTGAAGCCAGGGCGAGGTCCCGTAGGAGCCAATCCAAGCTCCCTCATCGTAGCCAGTACACAAACTGCTTGCAGTATGGTGACGCCACGCCCTTTTATGGAGCCAGGCGGATTACGATTGCCCTCATAGTATTCAGCTGCCCGTCAATAAAGGACTACTAGCTGGTTTCAGGCTGCCCGCTTCCCTTCTGACCCTCCTTTGACGTGGAGAAGGCAGCAAAGCCTCGTGCCTACGGGGAGGGAGGCTGACAGACACCATACACAAGAAGTACTTGCCGCTGTCCCGACCCCAACGATAGACATCCTGCCATTGACCTCTCACCGCGGTGACAGCACTTGCAAGACCATGCGGCTCTCGATCAAGCACAGTCTAGCCTGGGCAGGCTACAGATTCGCTTCCACCGTTCTTGAGTGAGCACGACGGTAGACGACCGAGGCAAGTCCACTCGACCAGCACGCTGACTGCAGCGACATCTGGCCCCAGGCGCTCTTCTTCGCGGCTGTGGCGACCAGTAGGGTTCACCCTCCAAATGCTATCCGAGGCGCGCAACCAGCCAAGTGCCCAGGCTGACCTGAAGTGGTGGTCTCGGTGAACGAGTTCACCGCGACCAAGATGAGCATGAGCTCGGTCATGCTGCCCGTACTCGGAACTGTCGTGTGAGTTCTACGTTCACTGTTGGCCGAGGCGGATACCTCTCATCGCAGCTCCCTTGTCGTCTCCTTCAAAACCAACAACTCCTACCTCCGCTGGTGGGAGGGGCGCAACGTCTGGACGAACATTACCTCGAACAGTCGACAACTGGCAATGCTCATCTGGCTCCAGGTGAGCCTGACCGCCCCCATGTGGGCTGCGACTGATGTCAGGTTCCAAATCGCCCGAAGCCCAAGGCGGTCCAAGATGAGAAGAACAAGAAGGATACCGAAATCAAGAAGGAGAGGGAACCGGTGCCTTTGGACCGGGAGCGAACAGCACGTTGTGTCGAACCTAAGCACACTTCGCTCCTCGAGGATCCCAGCTCGAGCATGATGGCTGGATCGCATGGAGAAAGCGGGGCTGGGGACGAGCCTGTCGACACCGACGCCAAAGCGCAAGAGATGGCTGATCGGGCGCTGAAGGAGAAAGAGGAGCTCCAGGGGATTATCGAGAAGAAGACATATATCGGCTTGGTATGTGTGCGTTCGGACACTTGAGTCCTCTTTGACCGTCAGATCCAGGCATTCTCTGTGGCGATGAAGCACTCGCTGCGAGGCGAGAAAGGCCCGTTCTACTCGGACTTGTACTCGCTTATCGCGTTCTTGCCCAAGTGAGCTGCCGGACTGTTGATTGCTTCCCCTGACGCCAGGTACAACCTCTCGGCTTTCCCGCCCATCACGCGCGACCACCTCCTTGTTCTGTGGCAGCACGGCATCCCCCGTCAGAAATGGCACAGCTACGACGACCTGCATGCAGTCCCTCTGACTCAGCCCGCTGTATTCGATGGCGACGCTTTCGAATCACTTGACAGGGCCGAGAAGCACACCGGTCCCTCGCCTGCACCGCGCGACCGGGAGGCAAACCCTTCCGGTCTGACCACGTCTTCGGCAGAATACAAGGAACAGGCCGTCGAAGCGGCGGCGAGATTTCTCAGCTCGGACGACCCCGACGTAATGGACTTTGCCTCTGTCAACTCGAGCGACAACCGCTTGCACTGCGACACTAGCCCGGCGATGAGCTCGGAAAAGGTCACGATCGCCAGTATTGAGCTCATGCCGCCACGACATCCACCGGTGGCGCGTGTGTGGGACTTCTTCCCGCCCTTGCGACTCATCAAGATCGTGATCGACTGGTTCAAGACACAAAAGCGGCTGGAAGAGCAGGAGCGCGCCAAAGGCGGGAAGCGCCGTCGAAATGCCGTGCAGTCCGAGATCCCCCAGGAGATCTTGTGCGTCCCGTGCTGCTCCCGTCCATGCTGACGGTAGGATGTACCTCTCCGCGTACGTGACCGAGGTGGCAGACAGGAGCGGAATCAACAACTCGCTGCTCAGTCCGGTCATGACGAACATCATGGAGCTACAAAAGGCCATATCGGACCTGGACAAGATCGCCACGACACCCGTTCCATCCGCCTACTCGTTCCACTTGCGCTTGACGGTCTGGGCATATCTCTTCTTCCTGCCCTTCCAGCTGTACAACTATATCCAGTGGGTCACCATCCCTGCCACGGCCGTCGCGGCCATCATCTATCTCGGCTTCCTCGAGATTGGCGCGCAGATCGAGATGCCATTCGGGTACGACCAGTCCGACCTCGACTTGGATAGGTTCGTCCTCAAGATTTCGCAGCAGCTCGCCGAGGTTACTGCGGTGAGTTTTGCAAGCCCCAATGCGCCCAAGGGCTGACAAGCAGTTCCCGACTCGCGTGCCGACCAAGAGTGTTGTCCTGTCGCATCTGAACCAGCCGTTCCTTCCGTCCCTATCGCTGTCGGCTACGCAGCTGTTAGGCGTGCCGGAGCTTCACACTCACCCGACCACAGCTGGCTTCGCTGCCGCATGCCCCGACATCAAGGACAAGGAGAAGGTGCCCAATGGCCAGCACGATGGGGCAGAGCCAGGGCGAAGCGCAGCACCCGTACCTGCCCTACCCAAGACAGTCCGTGACGTCGAGCTGGCGCTCAATGCGAATTGGCGAGAGGTCGGAAACGAGACGAAGAAGGTTCTGGGCAGGCACCACCAGCTCGAGAACAAGACAGGCATGGAGGTCGCTGTGCTTGCGCTGTGACCCGCTGAGGACCGTTACCCATCTCATACTCCCTGCGTCCACTTTCTGTACCTCGACAGCTTTGTATATGCGAGAGAGGCCCTTGTGATGCGAGCGAAACACGAGATCGAACATGCCAAGACCCTTCAAAAACCTGAAAATTCACTGCGTTTCAGTTCGCGCCTCGGAGTTGAGCTATTGGACATCGATCTTTTTTGTGCCTCCTCGATTTACGTTCCACTCGGCACAGGCCCTGTTGTAAATGAAACGCTTTCTCCTTCGGCATAGTATCGATCTTGACTACGGGCCATTAGCCTGCAGACGGGCACCCACAGGTTTTGACGTGCCGCACACTCGCACCTCAGAGTGGCCTGGTCAGTGCAAAGGCATCTTCCCAGGCATCAACTCGACGCTAGCACGAGTCACCGAAGCGCAAAACCCCTAGCGGTGGCCGTGGGCCCCAATGCTTCTGAGGCAGCACCCTACGAGTTGACCACATTGTTCGTCACTCCAGGACCTCACACTTATAGATTGACACCTAGCACGGCCCACCGCGTTCCGTGATGCGACTGTCCGCTTGCCCAATCTTCGTCACCTTCCTCGGCGGTACACTCGCGATCCCCTCCTTTCGCCTACCGTTCGTCTCCTCGACCAGTCTCACCCCGCTGAGGTGCTCCTTGTCGGGCATGACAGGTGTGCCTACCGACGGTGGAGCATGCCGCTACACGATCAAGTACGCCGAGGTGGCTGAACGATGGGGGTACTCGTACATTGTCCCAACCTTTGAGTGAGTTGAGATCCCACCTATCATAGCGCGAGCTGACGACATGTCATACCCAAACGACCTTGACGCCTCCCGCATGCCCTCAAAGCGGGAACTTGTACACGGCCGGATCGCAATCGGAGGACTGCCTGTATGCTGCGGTGTATGCGCCTGCTACGGCTACGTCTGACTCAGCACTGCCTGTTCTGGTCTGGTGAGCTGTTCGCGGAACGACTGGGACCGTCAAGGAGGACGACCAGACCTGATCGTAGGCTCCATGGGGGGTCATTTGTACGCGGGAGTGCTACTGCGCCAGGCATCGATGGCTCAGCGCTGGCGAAGAAGGGTGTCGTTGTCGTCGTGTTACAGTTTCGGTAGGTCGATAAGCTTCACGCCTTGATTGATCCGTAGCCTCGGCGTGTTAGGCTTCTTGCCCCCGGTTCTCGCTTCTTCGAGCGGTGACCCAAACTTGGGTCTCTTAGATGTGATCAACGGCCTACGAGCTATACAGTACTACGCCCCTCTGGTCGGCGGGGACTCGCAAAAGGTCACCGTTGGCGGACAGAGCTCGGGTGCGGGCATGATACGTTGTACGTGGTTAACAGTGTTAGGGCTCAGCTTACTTGAAGCATTGTTAGGTACACCTGAGGCAGTTGGTCTCTTCCGCGCCGCCATCCTGCAGTCGGACCCCATGGTGGGTCTTTTCTAGGTTGTAGGCGTGCAGACCGGACTGACAAGCAGACATACGGCCTCGCCTCGCCATCCACCACGGCTTCGTTACGGGATGCCTTTTATGCTCTACCGGAATTAGCGGCCTGCGAATCTCTCGCTTGTCTCCAGGCCCTATCAACTGCGGACTCATCAGCGCCCAAGATGAGCTCTTGAGCTTTGCTCCGGGGTCTTCCGAATCGGTTCCGATGGCAGAGGGTGGGCCATTGCATAGAAGATCGACCTGACCCCAGTGCTTCGACCCACGCACTCGACGATCACGATCCCTTCCGACCCGACTTCCAGTCTGTTCACCAATCCAGGAACCCTGCTCATGCCTCCATGCACCCTGCCACTGCTCATCACGACGACGAAAAACGAAGCCGGTTCGGCGATCCAGCAGATCTTTCCCGTTCCCGCACCGGCTTCGAATAACACCTTCACCGCAACCCTGTTCGCCTTGGTTGGGGCAGAGCGAGCTGCCACTCTCGTCTCCAATTTAGCATACACCATGAATCATGGCAATGACTCGGTGCGAAAGACCTTGGAGCGCATATCCACCGACGGCGTTTGGCGATGCCCGAACCGGGACGTAGCGAGGTCATGGGCGGCCGCTGGGGGAAACGTCTGGGTAGGGAAATGGGTCGAAGGGGCCACGTACTCGAGCAATCAAGGTACCTACTGCCAGCAACAGGGCGTTGTGTGTCATGAGGTGAGCGGCTACAACCGGCTTTGATTGACTTCAGGACGACTTGTACCCTACCTTTGGGACAGCTCCACCCACGGATGATATCAAGGATCTTGTATGTTCGCGAGAGGGATCACCCTGATCAGTAGGAAGACGAGGTAATCAACCGCTGGGCAAACTTCATCGTTCACCTGGACCCAAACACAGCATCAGACGAGAGCCAAAGTTGGGGATGGCGGGGCGGAAGACGGGCCGGTAGGGGCCAAGCCATTATCGACCAGTGGGCGAAGTACACCGGAGAGGCGGACGTGTATGCGATTGGGAAGGATCAAGTGGCTCCTTGCACCGCCCCTTGGGGCACGGACTTTCCGCACGACTGGCAGCTTTGGCCATGAGCGGCGCAACTTGGAAGCGATCTGCTTGTCGGACCGAAGCTCTCGTGCCACCTTGTCTATTATATGAGAGGGTTGTATGTGGCGAATGGGTGGCAGTGAAGCCTTTCCTGTCATTTGCATGCTCTACCCTTCGGCCCCTGGCCGTGCAATTTGGAGAATACTCGCTTGGCCATGAATGTAGGCCGTTCCGCAGCAACGCGCTATCATCCCAGATATCAGCTTCTGCACGTGATCGACGTGGTGATCGCGGTTGTCGCCGGTGCCTGGCCCACCATCAACGTCGAACCGGCTTCTTATTGTTCTCCTGATCATTGTACAATTGCGACCTCGCTCTTTGCCTCCGTTGACCAGCCATCTCGACGAGGTCATTGCGACGGTCAGCCTCAGCCGTGTCCGCCGGCTTTGTTGTGACGGCACGGCAAGGAACATCCTGTTGTACGTGTTTGCTATAGCGTCTGGCGTCTGAAACGTCAGGAGACTGGTGGGGGAGCGGAAAGGGGCCGGGGACGGCGGTGATCGCGCCTTCATGTTCTGATGATCAGGCGGGCAGACTACAATACAACAATACCGTCACACACACAGACACAGTCTGCCATGCACTTTGCGACATACACGCACACGCACACGCCTCGTCCCCTTCTCCCATGTCGCCCCCACTCGCACTCGGGCTGTTCCTGCTTCTGCGCCTCGGGACCGACGATCACACAAATACATCGACACATCAAAGCTGACCTCGACCGCTCACAGCTTTATTGTCCTTTCTAACATGAGCCAACTTGGGCTCGCCCGCTCACCCGTAGCCCGACAGGATGTATATATCATCTTGACACACACCGGAGTCCCTTTCCACCCGTCCGTATATCTCTTGTTTCTGTTGGTCCATCGCGCCAGTGGATGCCCTTTTCGTCAACATCGCCATCACCTTACCTCGTCCTTACTGACAGCTCCACCTCACCTTTAAAGGGCTACTCCCGCCGACCATGCCTCCTTCAACACCGCAAGCTTGTCCAGCAATTCGGCGTCCTTTCCCCACCACTCCCTCTCGCTCGTCCGATACAAGACTCTCTCCTCCTTCGCCTCTGATCCCTTCTAGTATCGATTGCCCTCCCACTCACACGCACACTCGGCCGCGTGTGTTCGACCCATTCTCGACGCCTGTGAGGTCCGCCGTTAACACGACACCAACCAAGCGATTTCGACAGATCTCATCGACGTCGCAGTCGGCTACGCCGTCCACACCGGCGCCCAAGCGTATTCGCAGCAGAGCGCCCCCCGTCTCGCCTTCGCTGACATCCTCCGTTTCAGGTGACATTGACTGCCTCTTCGCCCATCTCCCTCCATCACCCCAGCTTCCAGGACTGCTCTTCTCAACCCAGCGGTCCCCGCCCGCCCTTCCAGCCATGTTCGAGTCACTCTCGGAGCGGTCCTTCCGCGGTCAGGCGAACTTCCTCTCGACCACAGTCGAGGTGAGCTTCGAGGGTGAGGGGTCAGTGGATATGATCGGAGGTGGCCAGACTGGGTGAGTCGACCCCAAGTAGTGCTCCGCTGACTGCAGAACGAGCTACTCTCTCCCTGGGCACGTCCGTCTCACCCTTCCTGCCCTTCCACCCGAGCTCGATGGCCGCATCCGAGGGATCCAAAGCCTTGTCATCCGCGCAGAGGGCAAGTCGGATTTCCACGACGACTCCGGTGAGTCTAGTACGAAAGTACTACAATGGGTGGACCTGACTCCAGGCCGATACACCACGCTGCGCCTGTATGAGACTTCTGTCCGTCTTGCGGCGCCCTCCGAACCCATACCGATTCCGGCCGTCGACCTCTCGCGTAATCACTCAAGCTGGATCCATGTCGCTATCCCGTTCGATTTGCGCCTACCCGGGTGGCTCCCTCCGAGCCATGTCACAAGCTTGACAAATACGTCGTATGGACTCCGAGCGGACGTCAAGCTCGGGTGGCTCGATGGTGCAGGGAGGTCGAGTCTCCGGCTTTTGGCTTTGTCGAACCCTTCCATCAACTCTCTTGCTACTGCTCAGTCGTCCTCCCCCTTCACCCAGTTCAAGGTCTTCCGTCACCGCTTCCCAGTAAACTCGGGCGGTCACACGATCTTACGCCCCGAAAGGAGCTACACCCTCCGCCCAGACTGTAACCAGACGACGCCAATCGAGTGCATCGTCTCGGTGCCCGACTGGGTAGACGTGAACGGCGACGAGAAATCGCTTCGTGTCAGCTTGCGAGTGAGGGCAAGGCCTCGACGATCGACAGCGCTTGGCGTCGAGGTGGTCTCCTGGCCGGCGGACAGGGTGGAGGAGGGGATGCCAGAGGCACCCCCATCCGGAGACAGCGATATGACTTCGGAATCGGATAATGCTCCTGAGTCCGACTCGTCGGTCCCGATGGAGCTCCAGGAGACAGCTTTCGATCCTGCACCAGCAGTGACTGTCCGCCTGTCGGAGTTGGGTATGGAGGTGGAAGAGATTGAGCGCTTTACGTGAGCTGCATTGCCCACGCAGGGCTCGTCACTGACTCCAGATCCACCGCATACCCCTCGTTCGGCTCATTGTTCCCCTTGCCGGACCAGACGTCAGGTGACCACAACTTCATTTCGCCCCGGCCAGAGTACGCAGTCGACCAGTCAGTCAATGGGACGCCTTTCAGGGGGATCCGCACGCGGCAATGCCTCCTTGCTGACGACGGGAAACAACGCGACTTCTTCTTCGCCGACGACGGTCTTGCTCTCGACCATCGCTGGCGCAAAGTCAACGCCATCCTGCCTATGCCGGATATCTGCCCCGACGGGTCAGTCCAGCATGGTGGTCGACCTCAGCCGGAGCTGGAAGCGCCGTTTCTGCGGATCCGGCACAGCCTCAAAATCAGGATAGTCGTGCATTCCCCCGGGTCTGACGCCGAGTCGGTCATCATTCTCACCACGCCCATCCGCTTCGCTTCAGCTCCAACGACTCTGCCTGGTCGTTCGTCGACCGCAACACGGCTCCCAGCGTATATCCAGGTCTTCCACGAGAACGGCGATGTGCGGCAGTGCGACCCTTTGCCGGTCTACACCGCTCGAGCCCAGGATGCGGGTCCTGCTCCCGAGGGTGAAACGCTCCCGCCCGTGCCGCCTTACAAGTCGCTCTTCCCTGAGGATTCGACGTTCCTGCGCGTCCCGTCCCCGTCGACATCGATCGAGTCGCTTCGCTCGACCAGCCTCTCGGGGTCGTCGTCATCAGGCGCCGCCGACGCGATCGACATGGACCCGCGTCGATCTTCTCCGAGTTTTGCAGGCTCGGCAACTAAGAGTTACATCGTCCGGCCAACACTCGAAGATCGTGTCGGTGCATAGACCGGCTGTTTTCATTCTCGGCGGCATTGGCAGAATAAACCACTTGATATCATATTGTCATCGATCGCTACTCCACTATACTTTTAGCCGTAATTCCATTTGTTGATCATCAATCTGCCCAACCCGCACGATAAGACTCGACGTTGCAGTCACGAGGCTATGCTGCATGGAGGGCGAGCGGGCACGAACAGAGGTTTGAGGCGGTCTTGTGGCTTCCTGCATCGTTTCAGACACAACACATCGAATGATATCGCTTGTAATCATGCCAACTTCAGCTGATATGGATTATGACGGACGCTCGTTGTCTGCGATGACGTGGTCGCTTCCGTGTTCCGTGCGCATCTTGACGAGGTTTCGGTTCCGTGGGACCCAAACGGGCAGCCATTCGCCCGCAAACAGCCGCACCTTGAGGTCATCGCACCGCCCATCACGCTGGCACGGCCTGTAGCACGTAGAACCCTGTGCATCACGACAACGGTGCCATGACCGCGTTACCGCACAACATGCCCCAGTTCGATCTCCTCCCCATGCAGATCATCCGGGTTCCATCCCAGGTCCAGCTCCGTCCGCATCTCCCGCTTGACGCATAGCTGGCGTGAGCGCTTGCCCCTTCGAGATCAGTACTTACTTGCTCTGCGACCGTGATCATCATCACCGCCCCCGACGCCATTACGACCCACCAGAAGATGCTCGTCGGGAACGCCTTGGCGAAATACGACGTCAGGATGAGGTGTATGAGTGTGAGCGTGAGCGAAAAGTCGAGTATGTGCGTCGGCCGACGGATGAGATAGTACAGCGGCACGATGCTGTGCGTCAGCTCTGCTGGGATCATCGAGCGCGGCAGCTGACTCCACCGCCGCAGCCAAGATCCATGCGAAGGCGATTAGCCAGCCACGGAAGTCGTCCACCCCCAGATCCCAATCCTCGATATCGTGCTTGGACAATTCCGTTTCCGCTGCGGCACCGCCCTCGCCGCCCTCGCCGCTCTCATCGATCACCTCGCCGACGTTTTTCCCACCTGCCCATGCGCCTCGAAGCTTCGACAATGATTCGGAGGCGGAAAAGTCGAGGAGTCCATGGAACGCTGATGAGGGCAATGTTGGGCGGGAGGCCATTTCCCGCCAGTCGAGTATGTGGCCGACTGTCGATGGTCCGCCAGAATAGGCTAAAAGAGTGGGATTGGTGAGTGCCACCAAGGGGGGAAGGACGAGAGACATGGTGAGGTAGTGTATCGCTTGAAGGGAGATTATCTGAGGGTCAGGTGCGCGTATAGGGCGAGGCAAGTCGGCGGACCTGGCAAATGAGTCTGCACGTTAGCTGATGGCCCAAAGACCGTCGGCTCCAACTCACAGTACAGGATCCCATCCCTGCACACGCATCTTGAGCACGATATCTGACACGTTCAACGACAACAACAGAGCCGACCCGACCTTGAGACACCCAAAGGAAGCGGGGACGCTGGGCGGGTGACGTAGCGGAGATCGAGGCAAACTCCGCTGCTTCAAACGTCACTTTGGTCCTCCGCAACCGAGATGGTTTCACTCTGCACTACTGTTGGTCAACTTTGTCTACCGGTTCACCACATCTTACATGTCTCACAGATAGCATCATGTCCACGCCCAACAAATTGGGCACAAAGCTGACATCGGAACAGCAAGCCGCACTAGTCGCTCGGACTGGAGTCGCACCGCCCCTGCCCGTCATCTCGACAACATGGCTCGCTCCTCATGAGCAGCGCTTCGCTGTTCTCGCCTTGTTCGGTCTGGTGGAGGTGGGTAGCTGTGTCGAGGCCAGAGAGGGGGTCGAGCCTCATAGTCGCCGACAAGTCCAAGGATGCGCTGACCCCAGGTGATGAAAGTGTGGGACATACTGCTCCCTTACCTCCCCTTCATCGACCTCGAACCGACATGGTCAACCACGTATCGAGTCAAGGGGCCAGGCTCGGCGCTCGGGTGGTTCCTCTTCGAAACAAGCGCTTTCATCCTCGTCACCTTCTTGCGGATACCGAAACTCTCCCCGACGGGTCAGGCCAATCTCATCAAGCTGATTGCGGCATTGGCGGTGTGGAACCTCGCTTGCTGGGTCGTGGCTGAGCCCGGGATGTTTCTGCATAGCATCTATGCCATAGGTGGGCGCGTTCACTTTCCGACGCGATCAATACTGACAACAGGTCCCGCGTCGTTGAGCGCCGAATGGTATTGGAATTGGTATTACCACGTAACGCCAAGCTCGGAATCGCAATACATTTCGGGCACCCACAAGATCCGCCTCCTTCCTTACAGGTGTGTTCAAAATGCCGACAGAGCTGACGAGCAGTACCGCCACCCTCAATCCCGCCTCCCTGCACTATTGTATCCCACCAGGTGATAGCCACCCACTCTATATCCCCATCGTATTCAACAACTCGCTGCCTGAACAAGTGTCATACTTTGTTCGATCGCTCGAAACGGGCCAAGCCGAGGTCAGGACCATCAAAGCGAGCCATCTGAAACGACATGCCACGTCACACCACCTTGCAATCGAAGACGAAGATGCCGAGGACCTTCCATCGCCGAACATGGCGCTGATGACGCGCTCGAGCCAAAACGCCGTTGTCAAGGCCAACTCGGTCAAGCCGGCGGAATCGCTGGAGTTTGGCCCGCAGGAGGTTGCACCTACAGAACACGTCCTCTTTTTAAACGTCGACAAACCTGCTGTCGTGTCGCTCAAGTCGGTGGTCGATGCTCGAGGCGATCGATTCCACATTTCGCCGCACAAGGAGGCGGTAATCATCGAATGCCCAACTGGAGGACACTTCGTGGATGAGAAGAATGGCCAGCTTATTCCCATATCGACTAAACGGCAGCCGGCGGAGCTGCGATGTCAGGGTGACTCGGAAGTGGTTCAGTTTCAAGCGAGAGGAGTTGGAGCCTTGCGGGTTGGCTGGAAGAAGGAGAAGGATGGAAAGGACACCGCCGTCGTTGACGAGGGCATCATCGAAGGAATCGAGGAGGATGTGGAGATCGTCGACGAGCTGGCGTTGGTCCGCCAAGACAGGCTGTCCCGAACGCACGTTGTGCCGCTTCGAGTATCTCACAACACCCTCGGCCTTTTCGACATCTCGCTCACTTCTGTCGAAGATTCGATGCGGAATAGGTATTACCCGTCAGATATCTCGGCCCGCAAAACCTTCAACGTGATTCCTCGACCAAGCGCAAGCTTTGCGGCAGACAACCGCGCACCGCGTGAACTGCTGATAGGCCGGACGACCACGCTGCAAGTCAGCTTGGATGGGCTCAGCAACGAGCCCGCCGAGCTCGTGTACTCGTTCAAGCCGGACGGACAAGAGGCGAAAGTCACGACGAAGAAGATAAGCAAGAAGACTGAGACGATCACAGCCGATCAGCCGGGCAAGTACACCTTGCTCGAGATCAAGGGGCCTTGTGGCGGCCTTATCAAGGAACCCAGCACCTTCGCTGTGCAACTCGTGCCCAAGCCCACACTAGAGATGCAGGTGACCACATTGCACGAATGGTGAGCGAATACATATGATATCCACACTCACGTGCAGCGCAATGGATGTCGGTGTGACCGCTTCGTTCGACTTCAACGGCTCGCCGCCCTTCGCCATCGAATACACCGCTCAACGGTCTGGCGAGCAGAAGAGAACGTATAGCGAGAGATTCCAGGGTCATGCGGGAAGCATCGTCCTGACCCCACCAGACGCTGGCGAATACACCTACGTGAGTGGCCAAGGTATACGTGAACGAAGCTGACCAGTAGAACATTGTCTCGCTGAGCGACTCCAAATACTCGAAAGTCCCACTTGACACGAAACCGATCCAGCAGGTCGTACACCCCCTCGCAACAGCTGATCTGGTCGGACGACGTCGCGCCAAGTTGCATGCCTGCTCCGGCAACGAGGTCCAGATCGAGTTTGATGTCAAGGTTGGTCAATGCAGGGTAACGGAGCTGAAACTCAGGGCGTCGCGCCGCTAACCCTCAATTACCACGTCATACACAATGGGCGGGTATTGAATGAGACATGGACGGGTTCGTCTGGTAGACAGAGAGTAAAGGTGCCGGTACCGGAAGAGCTTTCGGACGAACAGGGCGGAAGTGGAACATTTGCGATCACGCTGCTATCAATCACTGACGCGAATGGGTGTACGAAACGCCTGCCTGCGCCGACCTTTGATGTTGAGGTCGACCGCCAAAGGGTAAGTGTAGGTGTCTCGAGGCAGATGCTAACTAGCAGCCCACTGTGCGTTTCGCCAAGGGTGACAAAGTTACCATCACCGAAGGCGAGGTTGTCAAAGTTCCGCTTCGTCTCTCTGGCTCCGGGGTGAGTAACCTTTCGAACGACGGATCTTATCTGACGGCAGCCATGGACAGTTACGTATTCACGAGACTCTACGCAACTGAGCTCTACCCTTCGGGACCGCAATTCCGAGCTGTCTTTCGACAAGAAAGGACTGTACAAGCTTGTGCAGGTGGGTCCTGGAAGGGTAGTCTTGATCAGTGGCTCATGACAAGGTCAGGGACGCGCACTGCCCCGGTGTCGTCCTCGACGACGCGACGTACGAGGTCGACTTCAAGCCTCGACCGAAGGTCCAGGTCGGGGCCTCCGCGAGTGCCGTCGCGCGAGGGTCGGGCGTGTCGCGGGAGACAGAATTCTGTGCTGGACAAGAGGACTCGGTGCCATTCACCTTCACTGGTGCGTTCCCGCGCGCTGGGGCCGTCGATTTATGCCTGACCGTCAGGTCAAGCTCCGTACGAGCTGCACTACTGGTACATCTTCAACGGAGGCAAGCCGCAAGCTCAGACGCTCAAAAGTGCGCAAAGCACGGGCATTCTCCACCTCGCAACGGAGCCGGGTAGGCATCAGTACAGCTTTGATAAGCTCAAAGATGCGAACTACAAAGACAATAAAGTCGACATCGCCATCAACCACAACGTGCACGGCCGACCGTCCGCTACATTCGCGAAGGTGAACTCGAAAACTCTTTGCCTGGATACGCACCTTGCGGGCGACGCGCGAGTGAAGCTCACTGGGAAAGCGCCGTTCGACCTCGAGCTGTCTGTCCGCCGTCCCGCCAGTAATCGAGTTGAGACTTTCCCAGTCCGGGTCAAGTCCAATGACTGGACGCTTGACCTGCCGTACAAAGTCAAAGACGTTGGCCGACACGAAGTGACCATCTCGTCTGTCCGGGACGCGACGGGTTGTGCATGGGATCCGAGCGAGAAGGACGTGTTGAGCACGGTGGCGGAGGTCGTCGAGAGCGCCAGGATCGTTCCGGTCGATCACGAGACGGACCTCTGTGTGGGCGATACGCTTGACTTCTTGCTCCAGGGCAAGGCTCCGTGGACGATCGAGTGAGCTCTGCCATCACTTGGGTGCCTGAAAAAGCTGATTGGCAGATACGAATGGCTCAACAAGAAGCATCGTGTTTCTAGCTCGGCCTCCAAGTTCTCTCGGTTCGCCGAAGCTCCCGGGACTTTCTCGGTCAAGTCAGTGGCGTTGAAGGAGAACGAGGTGAGCATAAACGATCTGTGACCAGTCTAAACTGACGAGCAGTGTAAGCGCACTGTATCTGGCATGGACCGCATAGTGCATCCCATACCTCGTGCAAAGGTTCAAACCGGAGAACAGCTGCTACGCGAAGGCGAGTCATGTCCTCTGGTCGACGAGCTCGAGCTGATCCCAGGCGATGAGCCAGCTGCTTTCGGCGTGCGGTTCACGGGTACTCCACCTTTCAGCTTCACGTACACCAGGTCCGAGAGCACACTAGGGTCCAAGTCAAGGGTGATCGAGACGCAAGTGAGTAATCGGCGCCGAGAAGATCATGACGCATCTGACGCGCAGACAATCACCGACATCATGGAGCAAGAGTATCGGATCACGTCCAGCCTGCCTGGAGATTACGAAGTAACGAGCGTGTCCGACAAGTATTGCCGATATCCGCCTTTATCACGCGGTCGCGACTGATCGTGCAATGATGTGAATGTATCTCGCTTCAGGTACATGGTGTCCGGCCGAATCCGTTCCGCTACTCTCCCTGTCGCTTGTAGCCCGTCTTCATGCTCATAAACACGTCCTCGAGCACCATTGTGGTCGAGCCCGTAGCCTTGGCTTTGAGCTCACATGCCATCTCAAAGTCCATGTCGAACCTGCCGTCAGCGACCGTGTCATTTTACCGAGCGAAACGCCTCCGTTGCATCCGGTCCGCTCACACAAACAGCTGCTTCTTCGGCGTCTCCTCCACCGTCGCTCCGCAGGACACCTTGATCCGCCGCAGAGTGTCTTTGTCGCCGAAGAAACACAGGCTGGGCACATCCTCTGGGAGGGGTGCATCGCGCCAGAGTTGCGCCAGGTGTCGCTTCTGCGTCAAACGCAGCAGTGCGTCGTCACGCTTGGCGGTACCAGTGCGTGAGCGGGACGATGGCGTGGTGGGGATTGCCGCCCCGGATGCCAGCGCGGCATGATGCGTGCGGTACAGTTCCGTCATGGGCTTACGAGGCAGACGGCCCCGCCACATCTGGAGCCAAATGCTGTGACAGGTGCGAACGTGTTGCTCGAGCCTCGCGGCGTCGGCGGCAAGCGGCGATGAAGGGGCGGTACCCTCGATGCCGTCGTGTCCGAAAAAGCCCGCTTCTTCCTCGGTCCGGCCTTGTACCCTCGACCAAAGGCGTGATAGGTCACGATGATCAACGTTGGCTAATGAGTCGAACGTGATCGTCTTAGGGAAGCTCGTCATCATCCTCATGCGGTGCGCCTTGTTTGCGTTCATGAGCAGATCGAGCTGATCTATCAGCGCAGTCGCCCGGATTGAAATCGACGAACGATAAACGGCCCCATGTGGGCTGGACGGGGACACACCATCGTGTTCTGTGTATCTTCAATATCCTTCTTCCAGTTCCGCCAAACCACTAGGTAATCGTGTCTCTGGTTGTCTTTGCTCTTGACCTCGGGCTTGACCTTGAGACCGCTCTTGCGAGCGTCCAGGACGTGACAAAACCTAGAGTCAGCGCTTGAACATCACATACCCGCCTGCAACACTCACATCCGGGCCAGGTGGACCGTTTCAGGATGGGCGAGACCTAGCTCGTAGATTGCACTACCGTGGAGGTTCGAGTCTGCTGTCAGCGGCAGCCACCCACAGCTGTTGGACTCTGCTCACACTTTTCCGCCGCCATATCGTCCTCTATCGCTCCGAGGAGGTACCTCTGCTGATTCGCGATTCGCGTCTCCTCGTCGGCGCCTGCCACCTCCAAAGCCATCAAGAACTCGCTCACTTTGAGGACTTCTCTCTCAAAGTTCTCGCTCACAAAGCCATCAGGTACCATGGCGTACTCGTCCGGTGCATTCTGGAACGGTTCCACGAGCGCCGGGTCCCAGAACACCTGCACCGTATCGCCATCATAGTCCCCTCCGCCGAGATAGCTGGCCGGTGACCGGGCGCAGAACTCGCTGCTAGCGGACATGACGACGCAATCCTTGAGATGGGCCAGCTCGGGACGATACACCGCATTAAACTTGCGCACGTCCGTCGGCAGCTTGCATGGTGATCGGAAGGCCAAGACGGGTCCTTCGAGATGCGGGATGTGACATAGTGTGTCGGGATCGACGGGTAGTCGGGTCGAAAAGGACACGAAGATCTCGTCGGGCTTGAGGATCTGCAGCGAGTCGGGGATGATGAACGCCGTGATCGACCTGTCGATTGAGATCTGGAACCTGCGAATCATCGCGTCGGAAAGCGTGGCGACGAGGTGGTGCAGCTTTGCGCATGTGTATTGGGATGTTTTCGGTTGGAACCCCGACGCGAGCGCCATCATCAGGCTGTCGTCAGTGGAAACGACACCGTAGACCGCATGCACCGGCTTACCTCTCCGCGAGTGATCCCGGCTGCTTGTTGACGGGATCGATATCAAACTGCTCCGAAGTGCTGATCAAATCATCTTCATCATCGGGCACCGGATCGGCCCTTCCTTTTCGCGTGCGGTCGTTTACCAGCCCTGCCGCTCGCAACGACTTGCCCTCCGCAACGCCCATTCTCTTCTTGCGCTCGAGACCGACTCCTCCCTGTCGGAAGCAGCTGTTCACCAGTCTAAGCAAGACATGCTCGACCGACTGGCCCTCGAGTGGCTCGGGCTGGAACGCCTCGTTGAGTGCGTCTAGGCTTCCGGCGCCCATCCGCAGTAGCGTCTCAGCCGGGACACCGCCGTGGTGCATCGCCACGATCGATTCGGAAGTCAAATCTGTCCCGATACTCAGACTGTCGTAGCGGAGCACGTCGACAGTAAGCAGAGACGGGTCGTCCGCGAAGCGAAAGTCGGGCAAGGCTTTCACCATTGAATCGCGGAGGATCACGTCCATGCCAGGGTTCTGCCGTTCTTGGTCATCGCTCATCACCGCCAACATACCCTTCGACCCGCTCAGACGGATCTGGACGGCAGAGGACGGTGGTCCAGATCCGCTGGGACGCAGACGACGGGCTAGGCTTTGTGCTACGGTCAACGATGCCTGGCGGCAGTTTCTTACACATGAGACCACAACCATCCGTCAGCGTCTGCTCCGTCGTCGCCTCCTTGTAGCAGGTAGCCTGGGACGAGACGATGTCAGGCGCTGTGCCGATCGCTCCCGGCCGAAGCCGTACCGCCGGGACCGAATCCGAGAACAAGATCTGCGGCCGAGCGGCCCACCTGAAGTTAGCATGACACGCATGCGCAGGGACCACGTACTTAGCCACAGCCTGGGACGGTTTGCTCTCCATGTTGTTGTACACTACGGTCAGCGGATAACCTCGGTTCAGAGTTCGCACGCACTAGCGAGTATCTCGCTAAAGGATGGCATGGCAGGGTCATTACCCCGATATCCCTCGGGTGTTTCGATGGCGAACACCGAGTCTCTATTGGGCGGAGACCAAAGCGCGCGGTATGATCGGCCAAAGAGCCAGAATCGCCTGCCGATGAACAAGTTCATCAATTCGGACTTGGCGGCCGCGGACTTGAAGTCTTTCAGCCTGAATTGGATGACGCGACGAGAGCCAAACCGGCGGGCCAGGCGGAACGATTTGCCGGGCATGTCGGGCGGGTTGAGGGTCATGACGAAGGGTAGGGTATTCGCGGGCATGGCATCGGCGCCATCTAAGAATGGGTTCTTCTCCAACGGTTTGAATCCGGATAGGCCGAGCAGAGTGATCTTACCACTTGACCGTGCTGTTCCTGGTGTAACCGTTATGACAAAGGCGACCTTGCCGCCGTAGCTCCAGCTGGGATCGGCATTCAAAACTCCGCGTAGATCGTTTTCGCAGATCGACTCTTCCTCCCGCTGCAGCTCCGCCAACAACCGCCGTCGACGAGCCGAGAGGCATTCGCGAGATGAGGTGGGCGTGCTACCCCGAGTGTTGCTTCCAGCCTTGCGGCTGGCGATATCGCTCAGCCATGCAACGATGCATAAAGCTGAGTCGGGTTGGCGGAAGAAGTCAAAGTCTTGGGCGGTCATATCTGTCCACGAGACGGTCGCGTGCTTGTTGACATGACGGGACATCTCCCACTGGACATAGAACGGTATGTCGCGGTTGTTGAGTTCGCCCTGGTGTGGGTTGAGAGGTATGATGAGGGCATCTCTTTCAGCAACGGGCAAAGAGGGCCGCGGCGTCCAGGTGCTCGTTTCAGTGTAGAGGGGCTCGTCGGTCGTTGTTGGCGTTGTCTGCGCCGTGGACAAGTCCGAGACGGTGGTGGATGTGTTGTCTGTGAGGACGGAGGAGCTGCCATTCGAGTTGGTGCGATTCCAAGGGTGAGACAAGCGTGAAGCGAGGGAGAAAGCCACACAATCTCCCCCGCCGATGGTGACCGAGGCATGGTCGTCCACTCGCGGCTTCTTTGGCGGGCTGCCTATCATTGCTTTAGTGCCGGACCGCTTCGTGAAACTGATCCGAGTCTCGGTGTGCTCTTCGCCCACCCCATCTATGGTCGAGGATGCCGTGAGCGTTGTGTGACCTCTCGATCCTGAAGATACCCACTAGACGCTTCTGCAGAAGAATCCCTTCCACGCTCGCCCCGATCAACAGACACCTGACTCGCCTCGTCATCCATCTGCAGCAAGGCCTGAAGCATGTCATCCCCACCACCCAGCTCCCTAAACAGGGCATCTCGAGCTTCCTGCTCGAGCCTCTTGGCTTGCTCGAACCCCCTCTCCGTCTCGTCCACTCCCCCGGCCAGTCCAGCCGATTGCGTCTGCGCAGTTTTCTGTTCGGCGCACCTCAGTCTTTCTCTCTCCTCCCTGATCGGCTTTCCCGCCTCCTCATGCTTCGCCTGATGGGAAACCTCGTTCTGCCACTAGCGCCGCGCTGTCGCGAACGCATCTTCCTTCTTCCGCTTACTGCGCAGCGTTTCGAGATACTTCTCCAGATGGCCCGCGAGGCGCACATTAGGTGCGATGAACCGTTCGCGCAGGCCAAGCACCTTTGGCTGATCCTTCGGGATCAAGTCGGACAAAATGCGTGGAAATACGTCAGAAAAGGAGTCGACGATCGCGAACAGGCACTTCACCGTCTTGGCTTCGACGGCGTTGTGTCCACGGGGATCCATGGTATCGGGCAGATTGTAGCCTTTGTCTGTGAGCATCTTCTGGAGCCTGGCGTACTGAACGTCAGATGCGAAGACGACACATCACTCAACGTACCGCGTGAGCAATGGCGGGTGAGTGGGATTGAGGGTACCAGCCCGGATTCGGCGCCTCGGAATGCGATGGAGACATGATACGCGCGCACGCAAGATGATTCATCCACCATGCGAGTAAGAAGAACTCGCTGACAAGAGTTGGATGTCAACATCGTACCCGAGGGAGCAGCGTGGGATGGAGATACACCGTTTGAGGGGTCCATCAAAGGGGGCGGAAGGCCGAGCCCGTTTCGACGCTAAGCAGGCCTTGCAGCGTCTCGACTGTTGATTGATACGTCCCCACGCACCCTTCATACCTGTTTCAGGTCCAGTTTGACAACCTGCGGCCGCCCTCGCGGAGTAGCGTTGGAGGATCCCGGATCCCCCTGGACGGGAAGAGGATGAACTTTGTTCGGGCATCAACAAGCCCGGGAAAGTACGGGCGGGGATCGCCGACTTGAAGCTGAAACATGGTCCCGGTTTGACTTTCTCTGGGCGAGCAGGGAATATCAACCATCCGTATCTAATCTGTCCATCATGGCAACGACTATGCGTCTCGCGACGACGGCCAGCTCGACCTGGCGGTGTTCCAGATGTGTTGGACGACCGCTAGCAACCTCGACTGCCCGGTCCGTCCCGCGGCGGTTCCAGTCTGGGTCCGCCTCGACTGCGCCGCGACAACCGTACTCGATTTACGGACACACATACGCCCTGGACTCGTACTCCAATACACCGCCCTCGATCCTGTCCAAACTCGACCGGAAGCTTCTCCATGTCCAGAACCACCCACTCTCCATCCTTCGGAACATCATCGAGTCCCATTTCCGGCAGTACACTCCCTCGACCCCCTCGTCACCCGTCGTCACGGTCACCAAGAACTTTGACGAGCTCGGCTTCGCGCCCGATCACCCGGGGCGAGCACTTTCGGACTCGTACTACCTCAACAAGGACTACATGCTCCGTACACATACGTCCGCGCACGAGATAGAAGAGTACGCAAGCGGTAAAGACGCTTGGGTCCTGTCGGCCGATGTCTATCGCCGGGACGAGATTGACAAGAGCCATTACCCCGTTTTCCACCAGATGGAGGGCACGCACGTTTGGCCAACTTCCGAGCTGCACACCCTCCCGGAGCTGAACAAGGCCCTAGCGGCGCAGTTGGCCGACATCCCGCTGCTCATCGAAGATCCGACGGTCATCTCTGCGTCAAACCCCTTCCAGGCCGAACACGACCCGGTGCACGCCGAACAGATCGCTCAACACCTGAAACATTCGCTCAACTCGCTCATCTTCCGCCTGTTCGGGCCTATCGCGACGAAGGATGGAGAGCCACTACGCGTCCGCTGGATCGAGGCGTTCTTCCCGTTCACGACGCCAAGTTACGAGGTCGAGGTGTGGTGGAATGGACAGTGGTTGGAGTTGCTCGGCTGCGGGGTTGTCATGCAGCACACGCTCAACCAGGCTGGTGAGTTGGCTGCGGCTTTCTTCAAGCCATGACCAGCTTTTCCTTGTCACGCGCCCGGGCCCATTGCTGATTTCAGGGATGTCGCACAAAGCAGGATGGGCCTTTGGCCTGGGCCTGGAACGCCTCGCCATGGTCCTCTTTTCCATCCCTGACATCCGTCTCTTCTGGTCCCCAGACCCGCGCTTCCTCTCTCAATTTGCCGAGGGCCAAATATCGTCATTCCAGCCATACTCCAAGTACCCGCCATGTTATCGAGACATGTCGTTCTGGATTCCCGAAGTATCCCCCCTATCGCTGTCAACCGAGGGACCGGGCGGGTGGCACGAAAACGACTATTGCGAGATCGTCCGGGATGTCGCGGGAGACCTGATCGAGACAGTCGAGAAGGTAACCTCGCCGTCTGGTATTTCATGCGGAAGCTCACCCCAGATCGACGAGTTCACTCATCCGAAGACGAAGCGGAATAGCAAGACTTTCCGCCTAAACTACCGGAGCATGGACAGGTCGCTTTCCAATGAAGAGGTCAATGTCTTGCAAGATCAAGTCCAACGGCGGATCGTTCAGGAGATGGGCATCGAGATGCGCTAGACAGTAGGCACATTGGCGGATTTCTCGAATCTTAAATCCCTTCGCCCTCGGCAGTTCTACTCCTCACGCTGACGCCCCATACGATCATTATCATGCATGACTCGTCCGGGCGCGTGTATAGTCCGTGTTTCAAATTTTTGTGCATGCCACGGAAACCCCTCTGCCCTAATGAAACGTACCAGAAACGACAGGAGATGGAACGAACAGGTGAGGGGGCGGGTGATACTGTATCATGTGTAGGGGCGATATGGCTCTAAGCAGGAGAATGTGGACACCACGAGGCAAAACGCGGGAGGCACAGTTTACGATGCGGCGGTAGGTGGCACCTCGCCCGTGACAGGTCCCTCGGCCTCGTTCTGCGAGATGTCGCCCAGGTTGTGGAAGTCTGCCGTCAGCATCCCGCCATCCCACTCGTTCGCTCGGCTCACCCAGAATCTCCGAGTACATCATCACCTTCCAGGTGTCGACAGGCAGATCAGCGTCGTTGAAACTCCAGTCGAACACCTCGGCCGCGACCGGCTCATCCGTCGGGTCGTGGTATGGCGCCAGGTATTCGTGTGCCAGGGCCTCCGTCGCTGAGATACGCGTGCGCGGGTCAAAGACGAGCATTTTCTCGAGCAGGTCAAGGGCTGTCGTCAGTGTAATTGCGAGGAGATCACCCACATAATGGGTCCGCGTTGGGGAATTTCGTCGTGAAGGGAATCTTTTCTCGCTTGGGCAAGCTCTGGACGAATCGGAGGGTCTGGCGTGAGCAAAGACACAGACCGCTCACTTACGTTCTCGCTGGCAATGGTCTGGATGACATCGTCTGGCGGTGTGCCGAGCAGCTCGGTGATGATGGAGAATTGGTTGACGTCTGGAGTGAGCGTTGTTTCGCATCATACCGCTGCACTCACGGTCCTTGCCCGGGAAAAGCGGCTTGCCCTCGAGCATCTCGGCAAAGATACATCCCGTGCTCCAGATGTCGACTGTCAATCAGCAACGCCTCTTATCCCCCACCTCGCTCGACTCACCGGCAACGTCGTACTTTTGCCAAGTCAACATGATCTCGGGAGCCCGGTAGTACCTAGTCGAGACGTATCCCGTCATCTGCGGATCTTGGATCCGTGCCAAACCAAAATCGCAAATCTGGCATAAGCGCTGGCTTAGGCAAACGCTCCGTTTCGCGCACCTTCAGGTCGCAGTTCTCGTTGACGAGGATGTTTGACGGTTTCAAGTCTCGGTGGACGACGCCTGCCGAGTGAACGTACTTCAACCCACGGAGGATCTGGTAGAGGAAGTATTGGATGAACTGCTTCTCGAGCGGGCGGGATGTGAGGAGTCGGTGCAAGTCGGTTCCAAGGAGCTCCGTGACGAAGTAGCTGCCCGTCAGCGTCTGACGCCAGGAGCGAATTCCCTGTCGCTCACATGTCCTCGAGAGGGGAGATGAAGATGTCGCTGAGGGAGATAATCTGTCGTCAGCCGAGCCGGCGTGGAGGGGATTTGATGGAGGAACTTACGTTCTCATGCCGCAAATGCTTGAGCAGCTTGAGCTCTCGGTATGTTCGCTTCGACAGAACGGGGGTGGAGAAGGGCTTCATGATCTTCTTGATAGCGACCGAGGTTCCGGAGAGCTGGTCCTTGGCCGAGCTGTCGTCAGAGACGAACAAACTTGAACAATTCGGCTCACCAGACCAATCCGAACGCTCCCATCCCGACTGGTTGCAGGTCGACATATCGGGTAGTCACCTCGAAGACCTGCCGTTAGACTTGTTCCCGCGTATGCAACGCCGGGCTCACCGTTCCGAAGATGGAGAGCTTGACAAAGTCGGCCATGTTAGACGGTTATGGAACGAGAGGTGGAAGGCGCTGTAGTCCAGAGGTGAAGATGTGAAAAGTGATGGCCGACGTCAAGGGACGACGGTAAGCAACATGTCAGCAAAGCTTATTCCGGTGGGTATCCGTATCCGACTCATGGTGACGCATGGTCAGGTGGCAGCGCGCAACATACAGGAGGGTTCGTGACTATCGGACCGGGCTCGGCGATCGAGACGAAGAGGCAACGAAAAGAGCGAGGTCGGCTCGGAAGAGGGTTCGTATGCGTCGATCAACGCGAGGTATCTGAAGATCAAGCGGCGAGACGGCGAGGCGGTCGTTCTTGCTGCGCTTGTCCTTTCGTCGCGCGGTAGTCCTTTTCCGCTCGGTATAGCTTTTAATATACGAAGCAAAAATGTATGGCGCGCTGAACGTGATCGGGCTACAGCTGCTGGGTGGACAGATACACGAACAAGAAAAGCAGAGACGGCAGCGGGGGTGGTGACGGGCAGGGCCCAATTGAGCCGGTGCGGGCCAGGGAGCAGCGAGCAGCAAGGGAGCCACGAGGTCTGATGCGAGACTGCAGAATGGCTGGAGTCCGGTGTTTTCGCTTTGTGGCACCCCGTTACTTGGGCCCTCCACAACGTCAGTGGCGTATCCCGCTCACATACACGCCGAAACGCCACCCGCCCGAATACTCGAAAGCCATGCATGCAACGTCTTCATGCGCCGAGAAGCCACGACAACGTCGCGTACGACATTTCGACTTTACATGGCGAAATGCTGACAACGATGTGACACAGACAGAAGCTTCAGTCCACGCCCAATGACGCCGAAACAGATGACGAGTCTGGAAGTTTTCCTGAGCCCCGATTCTAGCGGCTGGGCAACTTGTCGGGCGCGGGCGCGGCAACCATCTCGGCAAGGCACGGCGCTCTGGTCCACCTATGCATCGACTTCTCCTACGCTTTCGACGTTCATACCTATTGGTATTTGTTGCTCTACCCCTTCACGTCTCATCTCAGCCTCGCGCAAGTCTTTGCTGGCTTGCAGCAGGGGCAGTATTTGCCCTGCGTCATCATCGTGGCCCAACGATACCCAGCCCGCCTTGAGCCCGTTCCCAACCACCGTCTCTAATACCGCTTGTAACCGTTGATTTCTACCTATTAGACACCCATTGAATGGCACTGGCACGACTCACTGATCGCGCATATCTTCTAGGGTTCGTTGCAAGCTTCCCTCAGCGCCCAACGTTTCCCTAAACGTGGCCAACTCCTCCTCCAGGCTTTCTAACCGCTCTTTAACGTCGTCGCGCCGTTTATTCTCTTTCCGTGATGACCGATACGTTTCGCCCAGCACCAGCCCCGCTCCGACGACGAAAAGAAATGTCTCTGCTAATGTTGTTGCCCCGTTCTGAACAGCTCTGCGACTTAGCGTGGATTCCACACACCTCTCTCCATGGCGTTAGAGGCTCGCTGAGATGTCCTGCAGGGGACCGTCGTCGAGCTATTCCGAGTGCCCGAACAGGCGCGGCACTCGATGAAGGGTACAGAGAGAGGCTCCAGCTCGTGCGCGGCAATATTCGTCTTGCGAAGGATGATGCGCAAGTCCGCTCACCTCGTGTCGTTCAACGGCTTGATATTTTTCGCTTCTTCGCTGAGCAGTCCCATCCGAAGTCGTGCTTCGGTCCTGTGCATGCGCTGGTGCCGTCAACCGGGTCTGTCATTTCCTCTTTCAGCCAAAACGCACCTGGGCGAGACCGATGCAGATGTTCTTAAACGTCTCATGTCTTGTGTTAGCATGGTCCTTGATTGGGCAAAAGTGCTCACTGTGTAGCCTGCGCCTTGATGGTATTCGCTATTGGTTTCGCCAACGTCTGTATAGGTGTCAACCGAAAGCAACGAGATGAAAGTCGGCGCAGAACGAGAAGGCGAGAGCAAGGGTGATCAGCGTGATTCTTCCAGGCTGTGCGCCAGCTCACCTTGACTGCCAAGCTGAATATCTTGACCGAGGCCATGTCTTCTCACTGTTATGCTCGTGCTATCTGTCCATGTAAGGTGATATCACAGCTCGCCCGCCCTAACGGAAATAGCTCGGTTGACCAAGAGTTCAGACGCTTTGTCGACTTCTCGGCCAGGTCGTGCGTCATCCAGCAATAGCCGCAGCGGCGATTTCCGCCCATCCGGGACCGCTCAAAACCGACGCGCCATGGGTGAGTCACAGCTCGCAGAAGGTCGCAGCTAGGCAACGCAACGCCATATGGATCTTGTATGCAGCACACACATGCGCCAGAGCAATAGGACCAGCCTAATAGTATGAACCAGGCCACTTCGGTCATCCCCAAGGGTTCTCCAGTATATGTCCGCTTGATCGGAATCGGAGATGCAATAGAGCAGACGACGAGCGCTAAACGCGCGACAGTCGGAGTTGGGCTCCGAGCTTACCCGACATGGGGCAACTTGAATCGTCGGGGTCTCTCTTGTAGTCTGACACCCGATTGAGTCCAGCATCATCATCCGTTCGCTCATCGTCACCGTCACTGTGTGGAGCTCACATCCCATCGCCGTCGAACACACCTGTCCGCCCTTTGATGTGCCAATAACGGCCCCCAGCGCCTGCATTGGTTCCAGTCACAATTTCGGCTAATTCGCCGGATGATTCGGTTACCCCCATTTCATGTCCATGCCTAGCATTCAGATTCCGACCCCTGCAGCGATTCCAGCTGCCGTCCCGTCCGCAACCTCTTCCAGACCGTGTCCGTCGGCTCTCCCGGTCTCGACTGGAACCGTACCCGCTACGCAGCCGGAACAGCCGCACACGGCGAGCTTGGGCTTGGTCGAAAACGTCCGGGAGGTGATCATGGAGAACCAAGTTGTGATTAACACGTTCATCGCCGGTGAGTGCAGCGCGCTGGGACGCAGACGGATTTCGCTCGAAGAGTTGGCATATGCAGTGGGACATTTGGCAGCTGTCTAACATCTACAAATGCTCCTGGGGATGCTTGAGCTCACCTATAGGGGGCCTGGCAGGAGCGACTAGTCGGACGGTAGTCTCGCCCCTGGAGCGCCTAAAGATCATCCTGTGAGCTCGGCGATGGTCTTCATGTTCGAAGCTAACATCAGCCAATGTCAAGCAACTACAAGCAAGGCGGGCTCGGGCGAGGTCTACGCGGGCGTGTTCACCTCGCTGAAGCGGATGTGGCAGCAAGAAGGTTTCGCGGGCTTCATGAAGGGAAACGGGATCAACGTTGTTCGAGTGGGTCATTGGGCTACTGGAGCGGTCGAGACTGACCCCAGATATTGCCCTACTCTGCCCTCCAATTCACGTCATATGGCGCGTTCAAGAACATCCTTTCCCAGTGGTCTGGTGACGAGGTTCTGTCCACACCCCTGCGCCTCAGCGCCGGCGCTGGAGCCGGGATCGTCGCTGTCTGTGAGTCGTGGTGTATCCGCTGGGACCAGGCGCTGATCATAGGCGCGACATACCCGCTAGACCTGGTCCGAGCACGGCTGTCCCTAGCCACGGCAAACATGGCGGTGCGGGATGGCGCCAAGGCGGCCTTCTCGGCAGCAGACGCAAGGCTGGGTATGGTGGGCATGACGAAGAAGGTGTATGCGACGGAGGGTGGACTGAGAGGGTTGTAGTGGGTATCAATCTCCGCTTGCTACGACCATCAAGAGCTCACTCGCAGCCGTGGATGTTGGGCAACGGCAGTTGGTGTGGCACCATATGGTGAGTCATCCAGCTCGTCACATCGGCGATAGCTTACCTGCAGTCTCGCTCAACTTCTACATTTACGAGTCGCGTGGGTCTTCGGTTCACACGCAAGCGATCACTGACAACAGTAAAAACGGTCATCCTTCCCGCCGAGATCGTGCAGGACTCCAATGTCTCCGAAGTCAACCTAGCGCTGCGAAAGCTAGGAAGCGGAGCATTATCAGGCGCCATCTCTTTGATCTTCACCCATCCTTTTGACGTGTTGCGGCGAA
Source organism: Papiliotrema terrestris (assembly GCA_019857685.1). Lineage (NCBI taxonomy): Eukaryota > Fungi > Basidiomycota > Tremellomycetes > Tremellales > Rhynchogastremaceae > Papiliotrema > Papiliotrema terrestris. Next base: position 21,310 of record JAHXHD010001023.1, on the reverse strand, counting down.
AACTCCAGGTTGCGGGACTGTCGACCCTGTCACCGCAATACACCGGCGCAATAGACTGCATGCGGAGAAGCATCGTTGAGGAGGGTTTCTGGAGAGGGATGTAGTGAGTTCAGCGGCTCCTCTCTTCGGCGGCCGCATTGACCCGCAGCCGCGGACTCGTTCCGAATCTCATCAAGGTGACCCCGTCTATCGCCGTCTCCTTTTACACGTTCGAGACGGTCAAGGACCTGCTGGCAAAATGGGGGAACGTAGAGAACGATCATGTTGTTTAGACTATCATAGGGGAAATTGAAGGACGCTTATCTTCGACGTAAACACCATACACTACATACCGCACATGGCACGCAAGAGAAATGTATCATAGTCTGAAAGCCACTGCCGCAGTTCTTGTTTTCCCTGATAGAAGGTCGTTGGGTGAGTACGACATGCAAACCTTGTTGAGCGTGGGAAACGGACTGGCCAGTGACCGCAAGACGCGAGGATGAGGCAGCCCGTATCGACTGCGCTGAGAAAACGGGACCTGCAACATGGCGTGGGAACAAGTGTGAATAGGGCGCTTGGTGTATGCATGGCATCGCATGATCAAGAAGGAAGGGATTCCTATTGTGATAGTTACCGGTTGTAGATGTGGGCTGAATAACCGTTTCGCCACTTGACTCTATCCTCGTCGTCAGAAGCCTCTGTCCTTTCCCGTGGCCCCCATTCGTCACCAGGTTATGCAACGTTCCATCCCGCTGCGTCTGTTCCTTTCCTGTTCTTCGGAACATCCCTCGCGGTCGTTGTTCCAGGGGCTCTTCCTCACACGCCCGTGGCATCCAGTCTCACAGCGGCGCGTTACTCACTCCATCTTGCCGGGTTTCTCACGCGGGGGCGATACGGTGCAAATTGATTCCGCCGCGACTTCGGTCAGTCTGCAACCTGGGTGCGCGTAGTACGACGGCCCATGTCATCCTCCTCGACATTGTCGTCGTCGTCGTCAAGCTCGGCCATTCTCGTTTCCCTCTATTCCTTTCGTTTCCGACATCGTTCCCGCTAATCTTGTTTGCATTCGAACCATTCCAATCGCCCTCTTTCGGCCCCGATACCGACTGTCACGGCGCCATCGCACAGGAGCGACAATTTTTGGAGCCTCGGGACGTTTTCTGGCGCATTCGGCATCCTCGTCGGCGGTCACTTGTCCCGCTGGCTCAGCCCATCCCCTCTTGTCATCCAGGTGCAACCGGCTGATCTTTTTCGCACGCACGTCGCTCTGAACGTTATTCCATCGTTGGCTCTCCCGCTCGCCCTGTGCGCGAAACCGCTCTGGCGGGGCCTGGACCTCCACCCATCGCTCATCAAGCTTCCGTTCCTATCCATCGTTGCATCCGGCCGGCTCCATCACAGCTTCCGAAGCTTCCTTCACATCTCAACAATCACGTTGTGACCATGACGATCTGATCGACCTTCCACACCGCACCGCACCGCACCAACATGTTCCACGCTGAATCATCCGCGTCGTCGCCATACTCGTCGAGATCGACCGACGCCTCGTCGCCCGAGTCGGCGGACGTCAAGCCCCATATCAACGGGTACGCGAGTATGAACGCGATTCCGGCGTTTTTCAACAATGGGTGGGTCTTACCGATCAGTTTCCTTGCTGATGACAGATTCGCACCTAACATGCGACAGACCTCTCCACCCCAACCCCCTACGTCCTACACCTACGACCTGTCATCACTGACTCGCGAACAACAACCCATCCCGTCTGTCACGACCAGCACGACCTCGACGCACCAAGGCGGCACTCGGTCAGAGCCGCCTAAACGCACCGTCGAGGTCGAGGGCTTGCGCGTGGTGACGCCGCGGCCGGACGATCTGGTCCGGAATACTGGGTGCGTCGGCTGTAGTAAACCCCGCTGATATCAGAATGAACCGACTTCTTCTCCAAGGCGACCCTCAACACATCTCGAAACAGAGAGTCGAGACGGCCATCCGTGTCATCCTCGACATCCTCCGCCTTGTACCAGCAACTCCTTCCGATCCCCCTCTCGAACCCGGTCTCCTCCCGCTCCTGCTGCGTGATGTCAACGGCAACATCATTACCAACCTCGAACGCGTCGGCACGTTCCGCTCAATAAAGCTGCAGGCAGGTACTACGACAAAAACGGCATCCAAGAAGCAGCTACAAGCGGGTCCAACGCCCAAAGAGCAACTACTCTATCTCGAGACGGCGGTATACATGTCTGGCGAGAATGGCCGGCGAGTCTATGCCTGCCGACGGTGTCGTATGCGCGAGGCCAAGCGACGGCAGAACAAGGATGCAAGCAGGAAGAAGCCCACCAGCGAGTCCGAGTCGTCCACCCCGGCGACCCGTGCACCGCGCCAGTCTGCGGCGCCGCCGTCTCCCGACTATGTCACCGACGCCAATCCAGAGCAGTACGACCCATTGCGCACCACTCAACAGGTAGAAGAGCCCACCTGGGACCCGACAATTCCAGATTGGCGGCACGAGATCGTCCTGTTCAACTCGCCGCCCGAAGTGCTGGTGAAAGACGGCAGCTGCGTATGGCTTCCCTTCCGAGTAGTCTGCTACGGCAAATGTCACGGCGAGAAGCAGGGCTTTAAGTGAGTTGACACTCTTTGGCTTGACTAACCTCAGGGTCAAATTCACACTGCGCACTCACACCGGCGGGATCGTCGCGACCGGTATCACGGACCCCATCCGGATCACCGACGACCACAAAACCGACGCGAAGGCGAAGGGTCCCAAAGTCGATGGGACATCGTCCAATGCGCCACGCTCCCGCAAATCTCGCGCCAGCGCCAGTGTCGCATCCAGCCGACGCGTCTCGCCGGTACCGTCTGATGCCGAGAGCGTTCAGTCATTGTCCGAAGCAGGGGCAGTGGTGCAAAAGCAGGCCGCACCAGTCCGGTCTAAACCCTACAACCGCCCATCGATGTCGCCCCTCGCGCCCACCAGCCAACTCGAGCAGTACTCGGACAAACCGGTATACCGACGAACCCCATCGACCACGTCTCTTCACTCCCTCTCCGGCCTATCCCTGATAAACCTCTCGGCGACAAACGACATCATGTCACAAACGATGTTTGACGCGCCCAATGGTACAGTATCCCCCGGGATCCTGCGCCAACCGGCTTTCGATTTCGGCTACTCGTCCGGCCAGTCTTCCAACGTCGCCAGCCCAATGGCGCAGCCGCGCACGATGGAGAGCGACCCGACGCTTTTCGAGGTATCGTCTCCCAACCTCATGTCTGCGTTCAGCTCCCTGCACACGCTCGAGCAGCAGCAGTCCGACGGTGTGGGCTACAACCCGGACCAGGAAATGTCCAATGCCATGACCAACGGCCTGGACAACATTTTCGACACGTCGTCGCACGCATCGCTGGCGTCATCATATGATTCGGCTTCTGTCTTTTCCGCCAATCTCCCCGAAGGCTCACTCTTCAGCGACTCCGGCGTTGTCCCGGAAGACATGCAGGGCTTCCTCGACTTTACGGGCGGCGAGGGCGACTCGCAAATCCAGCAACCCTTCTTCGATCAACGCTCGCCTTCCTCGAATCCCCCCATCTCGCCCCGCTCGCAATCGGAACAAGAACGGCATGTTGACGACATCCTCGCGCAGCTGGTGCAGGTTCAGCAAAATAACGTACTGCCCCCGCCCCCAGCGGCAAATGCCCCGATGATATCCACTGTGATCCCCGCTGAGGGTCCTGTCGCTGGTGGCACCACCGTGGCCATCATCGGTGCCAACTTTACCCCCGGCATCGTCGTCATGTTTGGCGACCGAACGGCCAAGCTGCAGCGCGTCGACGCGACGTTTATTCAATGTATGGCCCCGCCGGCTGCCGCAGCGGGCATTGTCGAGGTCACCATCGCCGGCGCGGTCAAGATGCCTGGCGCTCCTCCGAGCTTGTTCAAGTACAACATGATGGACATGGACCTGTGAGTGGCTGTTGATGTCGTCGCTGACCGCAGGATGATGCTGGCGCTTCAGGTCAAGACGCAGTACGGCGGAGCGTCTAACGACGCGGCGTATCGACTCGCTCAGCAGGTCGCCGCTCGATCCCAGGTCACGACCGACTGGAGCGACCCATCAGCGTCCAATGGGCAGTATACCACACACAATGCTAGCGCACCCGCCGAGTCGTCCGAGACTGACCTGCAAACCAAAGTAATCAACTTTATTGCCTCGCTCGATGCGGACGCGCCTGGATCGTTGCGCAGTTCCGGCTGTATCAACACGCGCAACGACGCGCAGCAAACGCTCTTACACATCGCCACCGTGATGGGTTTCCACCGACTCGTCCGGCGGCTCATCGTGGTCGGTGCTCACCTCGACCTTCAAGATGCCAACGGCTACACCGCACTCGGCTTTGCTTGCTTGTCCGGCCAGACCAACTGCGCCCGCGTATTGATCGAGGCTGGTGCCGCGTACGACCGCCCGACCGGCTTTGGCGAGATGCCCCTAGACCTTGCCAAGGTCGGCGAGCATGCCGAGGTGGAAGCCCTGCTCCTATCCGCAGTCTGGTCGACTCAACCAGACCCTGCCTCGGCATCGACCGTTTCCGGCTCAGCATCCGTTGACGCGTCCAGCGAGATTGACGAGGACAACCCGAGCGACCAGAGCGATGACGATGCTCAGCCTCCCGGCATGACGAAGCCGCGACGAATGTCCCGCAAAGTGCAAAGCAAGCAGCGCGCAGCCGTCCGGCCCAATTCGTCCCGGTCGCGCCAAGCGTCGCTGTCTGAAGTCTCCGCTGCTATTGCTCCGACCACACCCGCAGATGACCCACCGCCATACGAGCACGTTAACCCGGAATCGGCAACGATGATGTCCCGCACGCCATCAGGCTCAACCTTAAAATTGCCCGTCCCCGACCTGCTCTGGGATCGCCTCCCGTTGCCTCTGCACAAGCTGCTCGCGGATAGCAAGGAGGATGGCTGGGTCGCGATACCTGCTCCATCTTGGGAGACTATTACGAAAATGACCAACCCAGAAGAGGTCAAGCTGTTCACGCAGGCCATGGCGGCTGCCGCGTTGAACGCGGTCGTCCAATCGGGCGCGACCACCAGTGCGGGCAGGATCACAGGAACGGGCAATCGCGCGCCGAGCACGCAGAAAAGCCGTCGCCGCGTGCGCGATGCAAGCAGGGACAGCAGCTCAAGCGGAGGCGGCAGTGGAACGAGCTCGCCGCGGAGGCGGAAGCTGGCTGAGCAAGTCAAGAGTGAGTCGTGTCGTCGATTGTCAAGAGTCGAGCTGATGGCAGACGACCGGATGCTGTATCTCTTTTGGCTGCCAATTTTGCTGTTTGTGGGTTTCTGGATGATGGTCACGGCGTTGCCGATCGCTACGGGCTTTTGCCTCATCTATGCTAGGCAGATCACACGGGCAATCAAGCAGCGGATATGAACGGATGGGAAGAGTATGTCGCGAAAAGCAGGAGGCTTGTACAGTCCGGGACGGAGAGTATAATTCGGATGTATAGTATGTTTTGCGCCCCGTTCTGCCCACATGCGTACATGTCGAAACGCGTTACGATGCGAGCAGCCCGTCCGAGGGAGACCAAATAGCCCCTCGCAGTAATCGTCGAAAAGCTAGGTAGGCAGCCTGAAGTACCGTGATGACAGAGACCGATGTGTGCGCTCGCGGGGGCGCTGCATTGCTACGGGTCCGGGCGGGATGCACTGCATATATGGATGAGTTCTTCTGACAGACTTCCTGCAGTGATGAGCGTCCTGATGGAATTACAGATCAGAACCCATTCTGGAAGGGCCGTGGCTGCCATCGGACTATCTCCCTTCGATCAATGACAAAGGCGGGATCTTCTTCGCAATGTGCCGGGGCAACTACTCAGCCACGTGCGATGGAATCCTCCCCTCTCCTCCGACTGACAACGCCAAGGCCGATCATGCGGGTCAAGACAAAGTGCTACGAGAGCTCTTCAAGGTGGCGAGTATCAAGCTGAACCGCGGAGACCTCGGTAGGCACGGGTCAGTGAGGGTGGGGTACGGAGTTTGGACCGCAACCGCGTGTATGCACTCGGACCTGACTCTCGGAATGGGAAGGCCCTGCCCGCATACCAAGCTGGGTCCTCGCCCCTTGATTGTGCTTCTCGAATACGACTATCGCAAGGGCGTTCCCCCGAGGGAAGAGCGTGTTACCGTTCTGGTGATGTGGGGGAAGTGAATGCCGTTGGCTTCGAATGCTTGACAATGGCGTGCAGAACAGTGGCAGACTTCGCTCAGAGATTGCGTTGGACCCTGCGTGTACCGGGAGGACATGAAGGAGGTGCTGGGGTCACTCTCGGCTCTGCACGCGGGTGCGATAACGAATCTGCAGCCTACGAAAGGTACACCCGTAGTGGAGCATAGGCGAAATGGACTTCACTCGAGACGCGACGAGCACGCTTTGCGCCTACTGTCGCTTTGGAGCGTGCCCTTGACTGAGCTGGCTAGATTGGACCTCCAGCTTTCTCTTGTCGAGGAATGCTCACCTGGCCGCCCGATATGATTCTCGAGATCCTCCCTCGCTACACCGTTCGGCGTCCATCCACTTTTCATCACGGCTCCGAGACTGCATTCGCTGACCAGATGTGCCCGCTATCCTGCTTACTGAGGGCATTGACTGTGTCAGCAGTCTGGGCGACGTCAGGATGCACAGTACAGAAGACTACATGCAACACACGGCCTAAATCAGGCAGGACAGCAGCACCACACGAGTGCGACATTGAAAGGACGAGGCTGCACCACGTCCAAGATCTGCCCGAGTGGCAAAGATGGCTGCACCAAGTTCGAAATCTGTGAGGGTTGGGCTGGTCTTTTTGATACGTCGACAAGTCCGATGACTTCCGCGGACGCCACTACGTACGGATTGCCCGCGGATCTATACCTCGACAAGAATGCAGTGCACGAAGCGTATTGATCAGAGCAGGGAGTTTGTCGATGGCGAGTATTGGCACGCTCTTTGCCTGCAACAGTGGAAGTCTGGCGCAGTAGCTCTACAAGGACCGGAATTTGGAGTGGCAACCGTTGGTATATCCCGTTTCTCTCAGACCAAATCATGTATTCCATCCGCTGTGTTTGTCACATTGTCACTCAGTGACCACTCCAAAGAGGCCTATCGTTAGCCAGAACCCTCGGTACCGCCGGCGTGAAGGGTCTGGGCCGGGAAAGCCAAGACGGCGCTAAGTATCTGAAACACTTTGCCCTGTCGCACTTCGCGAAGCGACGCGGGTGTGTTCTCTGGCAAAATCGCCAGGCGACGAGGCTAATTCGAGACCGCTCTGATGGGTCTCCAGGCCAATCATCGGCTCAACAGCACTACTCATACTCATCTCGAAGGCATCGCCTCTTCGCCAACGCGATTGCGCGGGCAACGCAGTGACTCTACGCGGCGACCAGGGCATGCACAGCGACACTTCCCCACCTAGTGTGACGCATGACATGATATAAAGACTCTCAGTCCCCCGCACCTGCACTTCTCCAGCAGTCGAGTTGCCTTCCTCTGACATCTGCTGTCCTGTCTTTGTACCGCGACACCCGAGTTGACCTCGGTCCGTTCATCTGAATTACTCACATATCACTATCTTGCTGCGCAATCGACCGACCTCGATTCAAACCCGGTCGAAAAACAAACCTGAGGCATCCTACGACCCGTCAAAATGACCAAGCTTCAGCTCGTCGCTCTCACTCTCCTGATGCTCAGCCTCGCCCAAGGCTTTGTTCTGCCTCCGAACGGAGAGGCTGATGGGCACAACAAGCGAGTGAGTCTTGTACTCCTCGAGAGGCACACGTGCTGAGCATAAGCTTGCTCGCCTTACGACCGAGGGTCCAAGTTTGGTGAGCGACATTTTGACACAGTGACTCCGAGTTCAGGCTGACTCCCAGACCACTCGACACCAAGGTGTCAACGACCACGTCCCGGTTGAGCGAGCCCTTGGAGCTGTCACCTACGTGCGTTCTGGGAACGAGAAACGTGCTAGCGCCACTCACACTCAGACCAAAAGACAGAAAGCTACCACCGTCCAGGCTCGAGAAGGAGGAGGCGGGAGGCGGGTCACCCTCGCCGACTTGCTGGACAACCGAGGCGGCGATGGCCCAGGTTCGGGCGACACACAGGGCGGTCCTGGAGGGGGCCGCGGAAATAGGGGCGGGAACAGCGGTGTGCGTCTGGATTGAATTATGCGTCCATACTCCGACCGGTACTGATATCAGAACAACGGCGGTGCAGGTCAGAATCAAGGTCAAACCCAAGCTGCCGATGTCGGGCAATCCGGCAACGCTGCTGCAGCTGAAGGCGGAGCGACTGCCGAAGGACAGGCCGGAGCGGTTGACGAAGCCGCTGTCGCAGACAATGCGGCTCCGGGTGGTGCAGCAGGAAACGACGGGGGTGCTGCAGGAGATGCTGCGGCCGGAAAGGCTGAAGTGAGTCGCTAATTGATCACGAGTTGATCCTTGAAAACTGAAGACCAGGGTGTTGCGGCCGGGAGTGATGCTGCCGCTGCGGGTGCGGCCAACGAGCAATCGATTCTTGGCGCCCTTTTGACCGCCGTGCAGGACCGCATCACCGCTCTAGGGGCCGGTGGGGCTGGTGGGGCTGCTGCAGCGGGCGCAGAAGGGGCCGCTGCCGTCGGAACCGATGCAACTGCTACCGGGGGAGCTGATGAGGCTGCCGCCACTAGTGGTGCAAGTGAGGTTGCCGCCGAAGGCGCCGCGGGCACCGCCACCGCGGGCAATACGACGGAGACCGCAGCGCTCGACACCGCAGCGACGGCGACTGCAACGACCGAGACTGCGATGACGGTTATTGCAGCCTAGCGCGAGTCCGTCAATTCGACTCGGCTGAGACTGATGTCAGCTCTTCATCTTAGTTCACCGCCGAGGGCATTTGCCAGTAGGTAGATGATCGATTCTGCACATGCTCGTCCCACCAATGTACCCGTGCCTGTATGCTGATAGTGGGTTCTCGGCCGACTTTCTCAATGCGTGCCTGTACTGTGGTGGAAAAGCCGCCGCTCGATGGCGTCAGAAGGTGGACAAGGAATTCGGCTCATTCAGAGGGCCGCAGCTGCGGGGAGGCAGCGGGCCGACAATCAACCTCGATCTCCACGCCGCACCTATGCGACCGGATCGCCGACGTGAGGTTATGCATGATTTCCGATGATGATATTGTTGTAGTTGTCTTCGGCGATGACGTCTATCCAATTTATCCTCTATTTTCACGACGGCGCCTTCGTTTAGGCGGTTTTGTTGGCCCACATATCCTCGTGAGAGATGACGGGGGAGATCTTGCGCGCAGGCGAGGTCTGGACCTGGGTGGAGGCGTGAGTTGGCACGCCCTCGATCTGCAGGTCAGCCAAGTGGGCCACAAAGGCTGGCTTTCTGTGAAACATACTCGGTGGAAGCCGTTCAAGTTCTTGTGGCAAGTGATTTGGAAGACGGACGCCGACCCCTGTCGCGAGATACTGTCATCAGGTACAGTCCCGGCATGATGCCGAGCAGCTCACATGACCGAGTAGGCGAGGAAGTAGACCCAGATCCGGTACCATCTGATGCCGTACTTCTCGACAACCTTGTCCTTGTTCGACACCCAGTTGAGGTACCATCGGTGAATAGTGGCCGAGTAGTGGACACCCAGCACGTCCACCGACTTGATCTCAAAGTTGGCAGATTCGAGCTGACGAGTGAGCGCTGACCCGGTTTCACGTATAAACTCAAGAACCTCACCTGCTTGATGACCCATCCGAGAGGGAGCGACGCGTCGGCTCCGGGGAAGACGTACTTGTTCATGCTAAGAGTGAGCTGCAGTCTGCATGTGCAGCCCGGTCCCACTCACAACAGACCCCAGTTCAAGTCCTCGAATTGCCAGCACGTCCGAATGCCAGCGACCTGGAAGACCATGAGACCGTCGTCGGCGAGCAGGTCGTACACCTCGCTGAGGAAGGTTCCGTATCGCCTGATACCAACGTGCTCGGCCATTTCGAGACAGGAGATCTTGTTGAAGTAGCCCTTCTCGTGGGGGATTTCTCGGTAGTCCTTGCAGAGGATCCGGCCCTGAGACTCCGGGACGCCGTTTTCTCGGAGTCGCTGGGTTCCGAAAGCGGTCTGCTCCTTGGCAAGAGTGACTGCCGTGAGCAAGGCGATCAATGGCGCACATCCATGACTTACCTCCCGTGACATCCGCGCCGTAGTTCTTTGCGGCGTGGGTGACAAGCGTTCCCCAACCGCATCCAATGTCGAGCAGTCGGTCGCCCTCCTTGAGCGCGAGCTTCTCGCATACCATGTTGAGCTTGTTGTCCTGCAGTTCCTCGAGCGTCTCCATCCTGTTGATGTCGGAGATGACACCAGAGGTGTAGATCATTCGTGGCCCAAGGAACCAAGAGTAGAAGTCGTTGCCTCGGTCGTAGTGGTCTCGGACCTGGTCCTCATCCTGGGCCTGCGAGTGGATGATCACCTCGGGAATGAGGTTAGTGAAGACGTATTTGAACAGCTGGTGTAAGCGCCAGCTCTCTCCGAAAGACGGGCTGACCCACCTCGGGGGTGAATTCGAACGACGCCCAGTCGTGCCGGTACTCCATGATCTCCAGAACATCACCCTTAAACTCGACCTTTCCGTCAAAGAAGGCATCGTGGAACTTTTGCATCGGGACCTTGGCGTTCTCGTATTTGCGCAAGTTCGAGTTCTTCAGGTCGATGTAGTGGTCGAGCGGTTTGCCGGGGAAAGGGACCTTCTCGTTGAGCCGCTTGCCGTACTTTGAGCAAAGGGTCCAATAGCCGATAGTGAGGGGGATGAAGAGGATGACCACGAGGAACCAGTAGAACGTCCATCCCGACCTGAAGGGCAAGAATCGCTGGATCAAGAAAGGGACGATCAAGTCGATAGCGGCGAGGTGGTAGTTGTTGAATGCGGCGGAACCCTCAGCGGGAAGTGGGGCATTGGCAATGGCGGGGTAGTTGGTGCTGCAGGTGAGCGATGTTCACGACCAGCTGGTGAGCGCCAGTCGGCAGAACTCACGTTGTGAAGGCCTTTTGCGTCCCGACAGTGCCGTTCGGCAGCTTGCCATCCTCTTTCTGTACAGAGGCCATGATGGGATGTCGAAGGTGAAACGAGGTCGAGTCACTTGGGGGGAGATGGATATTTCGTATGCACCCTCGTTCTCGGGCGCGACGTGGCGTGAATGGCACGATGCGCGACATGAGACGCGTCTACCCGCTTTTACACGTCATCAGTCTGATAACCCGTGCATGTTCGGTGCCTGAATCACGTGATACGTCATCGAGTGTCCAGTCAACCATCCCACCGCGCATCACAACAACAAATGACGCGTAACGTCAATCGTACTTGCGTGTGATCATCCCTCCCTCATTCAATATCATTCCATCTTGATACACCACCACGGCTTGCACAATGTCCTCGTGGCATATGACTCGAACAAGGTCGGCGCAGTCGAATAACGATGGCGGCGGCAACGCCTTCGGCCGCACAAGACAAGCAAGTCAGCGGTCACATTCTCGAAAACCGTCAAACGCGACGACTGCATCTCGCTCCACTGTCTCGCCGAGCAAGCGAGACCGTCGCCGACGACCAAAGATGGTTCGAGACTCACTTCTCGGAGCACATATCCATCCTATGACTGTCGACCATCGTGCAGAGCTGTTGGCTGGAGTCGCAGGAGATTGCGTTGCAAAGGTTCTTGCGGCGGGTTTCGAAAGAACCACCGAAATCAGGGAAAAGGCGGAACAGACTTGGACCACCTTCCAAGGTGAATAGCTATGCTTACGGCTGAACCGTCCTGGCTGATGAGAAGCTTTACGAAAGACCTACTTCTTTGGCGACGATGCCCCATCAATCATTTTCTACAGAGATATCATCCACCTTTTACCGAAGTATACATCTTCGAACCACCACGCGCTAGCTCGCGCCATTGAGCTGTGCAACCTCACTACTTTTGCCTACATCATCCTCAATCCTGACTTTGCTGGTCGCCTGGCGCCCAGCAGCAGACCTAGCTATAAGGGGAAGGAGCGGGCGCGAGACGCGTCAATGGTGCAGAAGAGGAACGGCGTACTCCTCAATGTATGGGAGAAGTACTGGCAGATCATCCCGGAGTCGGAGAAGGCGAGCGAAGAAGCCATGAGGATGTGGCTAGCACTCGCTACACAGGTGCGCGCACCGAACACGTATGAGCCATCTTGGCTGATCTCAGATCGTCATTCACTACCGATCCTTCAAGATTGACCCTGCCTCCGGTCCAGATCAGAGTCTGGAGGGGCCGAGCAGGGAGGTCTGGGACCAGATTTTCCATCCGTCTGCAGTAGCCAGATTTGGTCGATGGGATTTGCCAGAATCGCAATCGACCGACGGATCCGGCATCGACGGCATGACGCAGGAGATTGTGGAAGGCAGATGGGCGAGGGCTATGACGAATCGCGCGCACGAGGTGCGTGGGTCCGTGCAAACGATGCGTACAGCGCTGAAGATGCAGCTCAAGCGTGTACATGTGGGCACGTTGATCAAGCGTTACCCTTACGACGAGTTCAGGAGAAACATGTTCGCATATCTCGACTCGGACATTGTCAGGGCCGGAGACCACTTCGTGAGCCTTTCGTGGTCAGGAAGCAGGCTTTCCTAACAGCAGAATTTAGATTCTGAGAATGACTCTGCAACCAGCATCATCGATGATGAGATCGCAAGCACCGCGGTCGAGAACGAGCAATTGTCCATTGCTCCCCGACGGTCGTTGCGGCACCGGCCACCTGCTGTCATCCAAGCGCGAGGTACCACGCTCGACGTCACAGATCAGGAGCCCGAGGCGGGTGATCTGGCAGACGCCGAGGAGGAAACCGATATGGAATCCGCGGAAGCCTTCATCGGAGAGCCGGATCTCGGTGATGCCGGCGACGACAATGCGATCCTGGACACACAGATCCTGGCCGACGTCGTGCGCGAGATGGAATCGGACAATTTGGGTTCAGATATTCGGAGCGATCATGGAAGCCATCGAAGGCGACCTCCATCGGTGGCAATCACACCGAGTAAGCGAAGGCGTGAGCAAGCCGAATGGGAGGACGACGATTGGGAGGTTCGGGACGTGGCGACACCAGGGGCGCTCACTGCGCGGCAAGCCCAGCCGCTAGTCTTCAATTTTGCGACCCGGCAAGACACCGCTGTTCAAGTCGACTGGGAGTCTCAGACGCCAGCTCAGCATACTAAATACGGTTCCGACCCACGTATAGACACTTCAGGCGCTGGGAATAAAGACTCAGCTATGCCTGGATCGGACAGTCTGGCACAGGGCTTCGTTCCAGCCGGGGAGCCGCTCTCGACTTCGTCCGACACCTCAATCACCCCTCGACCGGTCCGCGGTCCTTTGTTTCCTTTCCGAGGCTACGAGCGGACACGCTCCCCGGCCCGAGATGAACGTGTCCCGATGGCGTTACGAAAGGCTCCAGTCCCGCTGGTCGCCGACTTCGATGTTGCCGAGGAGGAAGAGGCAGTTGAGGGCGGAATTCAGGATAGACCATTATTCGATGCGCGGGAACGGTTCAAATCTGATGCGGACAACGACGGGGACGAGCTGCTCCCTCAGGAAGTCTTGAATCGGCGGTTCCTCTTACACAAAGCGAATTCGCAGCGAACATCTACGATAAATCAGCCAATCGCTACCGACGCAGATGTCCCTGCAGCACGATACGAGGACGAGGCATCCGATGACGGCACCGATCTTCTACCTCCCGAGATCCGTGTCGCTCGCGACATCATCGCTCTAGGCCGTCCTCCGCTGGCGGAGATACCTGACACCATCGATATCGCCGAGACGGACAATCTGCTCGCGGACGAAGACGGCAACGACCTTCTGCCGAGCGAGATTGCCGAAATCGCCAAAGCGAGAGGCGTTGCGCACCATGTCCCCGACATGCGGGCCGTGGCCGACACGGATAGTGAGATGGACGGCAACGAGCTCCTACCGCTCGAGGTGATACGCCAAAATCAACGCAGTGCCTCTCGCCCTTTTGGGGGCGGCAAGGCCACCTTGGAACCGGTGAACCCGGATGATCAGGAGCCACAAGGGAACGACCTACATCCCGAGCAGATCCCCATTGACGATATGACCAACGATGTCATTCCGCAGTTGTCATCTCGCGGTCAAAGGAACCAGGTTGCGTCAGGGCCCAAGTCTGATCACGGCTTTGCCGGCGATAATGATCTATTCATGGAGGATGCGTACGAGGATCAGCATGTTCCCGCGCTCTCGCTAGAACTCGGTATGGGGAGAACAGACCGAGGAATGCCATCCCAGCGCCAAGTCCCGTCGTTTCGGAGTCCAAGGGACCCCGACTCATACGGTTTTGTTATTGCAAACGAAGCCGAGGACGAAGAGGATCGCCTGCTCCTGCAAGAGATCGATCAGAATCGCGCTGCTCGACAGACTTCCCAGCTTGTAGACGTGAAGCCCTTCGCTCGTCTCATCCCACCGTTTCGAGCTCAATCGAGGCGCCACAGCATTCCAGACGTCGACCTGTACACGCTCGACGAGGATGGCGGCCCATTGGCGACGGACGAGACATATCGTATCCCTCCAGATCACGTTCCACGGCAATCTCGCCTCCACGGCCAAGTTGCCGGGCAGTCTTCGGCCTACTCCCGCCTGAGCGGGAAGAAGCGGTGGACCGAGGACCAAGCTCTCTTGCTATACCGCACGCTTCAGAAAGTACCGCTGGACGTGGCGTACCCGCTCAGGGTAGTCTGGTACTTGCACGGCGAGCATGGCGCGATTTCCCAGCGGCTGGAGGATTTCAACCCCCAGCATATGAAGGATAAGATAGTGACGATCCTGAGAACGCGCACAAACAACAGATTATCGGTCGAGGGACGTGCAAGGATGTATCTGCCCAAGGAGGACGTGCGGAGGCAGGCTTATGATCAGGAGCTGAGGGACTGGGAGCAAGAGAGAAAACGGGCAGACCGGGCAGCGAGAGAGGAATTGGATCGAATAGAGGCGGAGCAGAAGGCCGCCGAAAAGGGTAGCGACGAGGATGTCGATGAGGAAACCGATGAGGAGGAGGACGAGGTCCAACCACCAAGTCGGTCTAGCCGGACGACGAGGAGTAAGCGCAAAGTCAAGCGTGACGCTCTCGGAGACGAAGAAGAGGACATCGATGACGACAATGCTGATAATGGCGACGACGATGAAAATGACGGTGATGATGATAACGATGGTGACGCCGATGATGACGGCAACGATGTACAGGATGACAATGACGGAGACAATATCGAGCTTGGAAGTGAAGACGAGTCTCATACCGAAGATCACGAAACTGATCGCGACAACACGTACGAGCCGCAAGGGTCCCGGAGCAATCGATCCGGTAAGAGGCGCGTAACGAGGTCACACGACCAGCCAGCGTCTCGTCGCTCCAGAAGATATACCCGCGCCGCGCGAGCCTCGCAAGCAGCGGAACAGGCCGACGTTACGCATACCGGATATCAAGCGAAGGGGAAGCGCGGTCGTTCTCGAAAAGACATACAGAAAGCGAACGATCCCCTCATCACGCGGGCTGTTCGAAGCGGAGGCGATGAGGGGCCGCAAGGGGCAGGTGGCACTTTGCGATCGTCCGGAACCCAGCGACAGAGGGCGAAAGAAGCGGACCCAGAGCAAACTGAGGATAATGCCGGTCAGCGTCCTCCGTCCAACCGGGCCATGCGGGTACGTTGAGGTTCTTCACCGACTCACGTATATGGCTAACTCTCAGTCTACATCTTCTCGCAGTCGACTCATGGCAGAAGTGGTCGTCCCTGTGCGCAGGAACCCCACACGCTCTAAGCCAACCGGACAGCAGGCCGAGCCGGATATTCCCTCGTCCCAAAAGTCGAAAGCGCAGCGAGCGACGAAGCCTAGAGCCAAGAGATCGAGGGCCGCCAAAATCAGCACGGGGTCCAGGAGCAATGCTAAACCTGGGAAGCGGAGCATCTCGCACCCTGTCACGGAGTCTCCAGGCGACTCCGAGCGCGAGATCGACGGTCTGATCGATGACGCGCAAGCTCTACTCGGAGAAGTTGGTATGCTAGCGATGTCGGACCTGGAGAGTGAGGAAGGGGACGAAGTTGTCGGTCCAGAGCCGCTTTCAAACGACGGGGCGGGCGACACAGACGAGCCTCTGGCTGAGCCGGTCAATGTATTGGAGAAGGATGAGGGTGAGGGTGAGACAGAATCAGAAAAGGCGGCCCGCGAAGCCGAAGCGGCTGTGCGACGCAAGGTGGTGCAGCAAAAGGTGCTGAGCGGCGCGGACTAACGCCGCTAGACATGTCATAGGGTGACAACCATGCATGGGCATTACAATGGCGTAATGATCGTTCGTGACGTGAGACTGGGTGCAGACATAGACAGCGGATGGCGATGTACGGAGATATGCGGAAGAGGCGAGCTGTTCGCGACGAGATGGGGATATGGACTGATGGAGACTTGGTTGATCGATCAGAAGCGGGAAACTAGGCTGGTGCCGTATCCCAATGACTCGATCTCTCGCATCGCCTCACGCAGATCGCGGTGGAAGTGCGACGGACCAAGCTGGTGTCAGCGGGAAAAGTCGAACGGCTGCGACTAGACTTGCCAAGTCGGTGATCCCGACTAACTGGAACAAGCGGACTTGCGCCGGGCGCAGGTGTGCGAAGTGTAGACCGACTCCTCGCTCCACGTAAGCTCGCGAAAGCTCGTCGAGGATCTGAATGGCCCTAAGCGTCAGTGATGCCTGCGTCAGGCGATGATACGGCGTACGAGGCGTCTATATCTTCCACCTGACATTAGCATGAATATGACTGCGCGTGTGGGGCAGCTCACGTCGCCCATGTGCAAAATTACAGCTTTGGCAGACTCTCGTCGAGGGGCGTCAGACGGGTGAGACTTCTGCGCGCCATACAGCTCGAGCTGAGATCAGCATGCTTGCGCAACCCGCACGTAGCATCAATTGTGACTCACCCGGCGTAGTCTCTCCTTGAGCTGACCAGTGTTCGCGAAAGACAGCGACTCCCGAATGCGCACGACCAGCACGCCCGGAATCTCCTCCTGCGCTGATTCGTCTTCGTCTATCGGCACCCACTCGTCCGAGTTGGGCAGCCGACCGATGATCTTGATGCGAGTCTGAGTGGACTTCTGTACAACGAGGATCAGGGAGAAGACAACGCTCGCAACGAGTCCGGTCTGAAGTCAGCAGGAATGCTACGCAACAGACTTGGTCGAGTACCCACCTCGATGGAAAGGAACAAAGTGAGAAAGAATGTTCCAACCATCTGGAGGAAGTCGGTCCATGCCCGCATCCGCCAGAAGAAGAGGATTTCATGTGGCGCCTCGGCGAGGACTGCGTGTGAGCGCTCGAATATTGATCGCGTAGACGAGATGCCTACTTGCGTACACCACCAGCACCACAATCGCAGCCAAGACCGCCTGACGCGTCAACGTACGCGGTACGTGTAACGACTAGAAGGACAACGCACCTTGGGCAAGAAGTACAGCCACGGCAAGAGGAAAAAGATGCTGAGAATGATGATCCCGCTGGTGATGATGGCAGCCATCTGGGACCTCGCGCCGGTGAGTCCGTTCAACCTTGATCCTGACTGATCAGCGTGTTTCCGGCTGGAACTCGGAGAGCTTACGCGTTATTGAGCCATAGGCGGGAATGCAACCGGTACCTGACAATGTGGACGCAGCTATGTTCGCGGCGCCTATATTCAGCCTGATGTTCAGATTGCAATGTTCCTAGCCCACCCATAGCGACCAGGTCTCGGTTCGCGCTGACAGCGTAGCCGTACTTCGCTCCGTTCTCGCGCGCAGCGACGATTGAGTCGACGATACCGACAATGGCCATGACGAAAGCGGTCGGGAACTGTGGTCAGAAGCATGCCATGTAGTCAAAATCGGCTGGCTCACTGTATAGCTGAAATACTTCCACTGACGCTTGTCCAGAGGCATACCGAACGGTACACCTGAACCTCCGCTGACCTTGCCAAGCACTACCAAGCCTTTCAAATCCCACCGGAATACACTTGTGAGGTCTGCGCGTGAGCCAGACGTACTTCATAACATGTGAAAAGCTTACACGTGGTACCAGCGACAACAAGCAGAATCTCCGGCACATACCGCAACCACCTTCCCCCTGGCCTCTTCACCGCGTGCTGCTTCAGGATCCTGCAGCCGATCAGTACAGCGAGAGTGACCGCGCTGAGTATCGTCGTGACCTTGTTCGAGTGCTCGAGGTGTTTTATGACAAACAAGAGTTTGGAGATCGGTGTCGTGGGCGGGTCGGCGCGAGTGTCAGAATGAGCCAAGGCGTGTTGGAGGCCGAGCATGGGAATTGATTGCTCGATGAAGATGATCTGGAGGTCAACTCCAAGAGGACGTCCCGCGTATGACTCACGACGCCAACGGCGGTGATGAAACCACGCAAAAGGGCTCGTGACAGGACAACGTCGAGGAAGCCAAGCCGAAGTAGACCAAGACCGAGGGTGACGATCCCGGTCTGGAAGGTCGTGACCAGGGCGATGGCGGCCGCTTCGAGCTCGGGGTGCTTTGGCGTGCTGTGTGGGTCGCCGTACACCAGTTCAGTGACCATCTGGCCGATAAGAAGTGACAACGCTGCTTCCGGTCCTAGGGACAGCTGTCTACGAAGTGAGTGTCGTCTCATTGGGTTGTATGCCTGTCCCACTCACCGACATGTCCCAAGCATGCCATAGACGAGGGCCGGTATGGCCGTGGACCATAGCCCGGCCACAGGCGTCAATTGTGCTAGTCCATTGGCGTACGACATGCCCTGCGAATGAGCATTGACCTGAATGACCAGCCCATGATACGTACTTGCGGTATGAGCAAACAAGCCAGCTACGGGTCAGTCGTGCGTCAGGTTTCTACCCCTCTCCAAGGGCCCGGCTTACTGAGACACCTGCAGTCATATCGCCAGGCAACCTGCAAGTCAGCTTCGGTCCATTCCATCGCAGGGGCGCACATCTGCCAGTTGTAGTTCGGTAGCCATTCCGTGACCTATCGATCAGCTCTGTCATCAGAGCGCTGGGATCATCGACTCACAGGCACATAGTACCTCGACCTCTGCTTGATCTTTTTCGCATACTGCAACGTGGCGCTCTTCGTCTTGCTGCCTGCACGTGTGAGCTTGTACGTTCGTGCTCGCTTTGGATGTGCGATCCGAGTTTACATACCTGACATTTCATTGACATCTGAAGAGACCCTTTTCGCCGACTGGTCGTTCTCGGCCGTCCCTTCCCGATCCAGCTCTTCCGTGAAACTCCGCGTGGGCGGCCGCCCATCCTCTGACCCAAGGAGGCTGGTGCGCTCGTTGGACGGGGGCGAAACAATGGTAGGAACTGATGGCCTGCCTGCTACGCGCATCCTGGAAGACGAGCCGACTTTGAAGCTGATAGAGTCATCGGCGTCGCTCGACATGGCGTTTATACGTGGGACGCGGCGGGTCGATGAGCCTATAGGTAGATGGGGGGAATGTCGGCAGATGTTGTCATGGCCATGTGTTTGTCCGCCAGCATCGCCATTTCGGTCGAGGCCGACGCGGGCGTTTTGGACGGGGCCATGACTTTAGGCTAAACTGCTCGGGCTAAACGCTGCTGCGGGTCTGGAGCGGATGCAGGTGTGCCGACCGTCATGCACAACGTGCGTGAAGGCTCATTAGGAGCCAAAGACGGCCGGCCGGTCCAAGTCAGCAGAACCAGGAATGAGGCAGAACCGCGCGTAAGCCACTGCAGCATTGTCAGGTGATCCGCACAAGGGCAGACAGCTGCTGCGTGCGCTCCGCTCTGCACAGTCTGTGCCTGACAGAGCTGGGGATCCAAGTAAATCCAAGCGCAATGGGGGGTGTGCGGCATGCATCACGAGGACAGACCGCGCGCGGTGCGGAGCTTCACGTCGTGTCTCACCCGAATCCCGGGCTGGATCCCATATTGGACCCCAGGTCCAAAATTGACAGGCCGTGGGTATTGCCCGTTCTCAGTCTCGATTCGGGTAGCATCCGCTCCTTGGCCTTCTCCAGCAGCAGCCACACCCTCTCGGGAAGGTGCACGTCCCGCCCTCCAGCTCTACTCCTCCAACCCACCTCTTCCTCCGCGAATGCTTCGTCCATCATAGACGCGCTGAGAAGCACGCCATCGTACGCTACCGCGTGTTCCCACCGAAGCCAATCGCCAATCTCGTATCTGTTCTCGAGGTCCGCACTCCGGTCGCTATCGCTGTCCGAGCTGCCGTCCACCAGCTGCTCCTCATCAATCACCGGGTCGGGACGCAGCTGCGATCGGGTGAGCGTCCGCACATGCACGAGCTCGTGTGTCCCATTGCGGTATGTCGATATGACCGCACCCCGTATACCGACCTCTTGCCATGCCGACTCTGGCGTTGTCAAGGTGAGGTCAATGTCGTCGTCCCGACTGAAACGGACGGTGGCGAGACGGGGAGCAGCTCTCAGCTGCCTAAGCGTTCTCGAATCCAAGCGGCGCGTGGGCGAGGTGTCGTCATGGCTCGTGTGCGCCTCGAGGTCATGCGCCCGTAGTGGGTGGCGAGTCCGGAAAACAATCGTCTCCAAAGCCGGCATGGCTGGCACATTGATCCCCTGCGCGTCAAATTCCGGGCAAGGCAGGGGCAGGATAACACACTAAGCATACTTACCTCCAGACGTTCCATGTATTCGTGGTAAATGTTCCCGTCGACTACGACCGTCTTCAGCCCTGCAAAGACGCCTTCCAGCCGGATCGCGCGTTGGAAGACGTGGTACGACCCGCATCGCCAGTCCAGGTACTCTAGCCCGTCGAGAGTACTCAGAGGCTCCAGATAGGCGTACTGACCTTCCCTCTCTCCTTGTTCCTCATCTGACCATCCATCCTCCTCCAGATCCGCCCATATATCGCCCAGCGTCACTTTACGCAGATTTGGCGCCTTCATGATAATCGCCTGACACAAGTCCGGCAGTCCATCATCATCCGGAAAGTCGAAAGACAGAGTGTGTAAACGGACAAAGTCCGGTAAGCCCAGCCAGGGCTCGTCCGGCGGATCGGGAATGGTCGAAAGAGCCAGCTCGTCTCGAGCAACGATGTGCAGCGTCTCAATGGCCGGAGCCAAACCAACAAATCGCAGGACCTGGTCGTATGATGAATTGTGGCACACGGAGAGATCGAGGTGTGCAAGGAGTGGAAACGGTTTAACCATATCTCCCAGCTTCGATAATATGCCGTCATGTGGCCCCCAGCGCGCGTACTCGATGTTTGATTGGGCGCAGTGCAGATGGAGAGTGACGAGGTTG